>JAQGAP010000212.1:0-51262 GCA_034697805.1 Orchesella bifasciata
TTAGCACTTAATAACTTAATATGAGATCTCGTTGCTCAGATTACTATTGAGAATCCACGTGCTGCTCCTGTGTTCACAATCACTTGTGTTTTCTGAACAATACTTTAAATTTTTTCGTTGATCACAATTGGAATAATTCATACTAGAGCTAGAAAACTGTGTTCTCGCACTAGGGTATTGGTAGTCCCAATTGAAGAGTTTACTAAAAACGAGTTTATCACTGCTAACCAGTTGTTCAGATGTGATTGCTGGGCTACTGGAACAGCGCACTTGTTCCAGGTCCAGTGCAAATTGTAACGTTGAAGTACTTTCGATGCTGCAGGTAGGAGCGAAGGCAAATAATGCTGTGGCTTTAGCTATGTTCAATGTGGTCATGATTAGCTGGCTTCGCGTTCCGCTTCTCGATACAAATATGAGGTTGGATTGAGTTGACCAGATTCCAAACGCGTGTGTAGTAGTAGTATTAAGTAGTTTTTAGCTGAAGGATCCCTCTGTTCCTATCCAGATCCAAGACATTTCTGCCAAAGAATTTCACCTTATCGCCGGCCTTTTATGGGGCAGCGCTCGTTTCACTCTCATCGTTGCCACTCATGTATAAAACAGTCAGGAATGTGGTAGTTAGCTACTCCCCCATTTACACTCGTACACGTTTCTTCAATGTTTATTCTTGAAAAGTCTTTCCCTTGACTGTTTCTGATGACTTCTCGTAAAGATTTTATTGTTATTATTATTATTTCTTAGTAGTTTTTAGCTATCAATTTCTTTACAGCTTATCTTTTCTTTATTGCTCAGCGTTCAAAGCGTGTGAACCAAGGCGTGCGTGACTTTCCGTAAGTATTATGTGTTTGGGTTCTTGGATTCGTTGTGACGATGTTTGGTTGTGTTTATGTTAAGATGGGGTGATCTCAATTACAGAGTTATTATTGTGTCGTATGGAAATGGGAACATGTTAAACAAAACTGAGAATTCTTTCTCAAAACAGTCAACAAACGTTGACAGCAAAGACCTGGAGAATTATGCAAGTCTAGACTAACTGCTTTAGCACTGAGTTCTTGCTTCACAGCACACGTGTAGTACCTAACAAAATTGTATGCAAATCTATTAAGATTTGGTTATGCGCCTGTAACTTGTTCCTATTTACGACGATGTTTCATTCGGACTCCTGTACTCTAAGACACTAAAAATTCCTTTTTTTTAAATTGTGTTTACATGCGTGTATCACTTTCGTCTAATTTATGTACCCAGTTATTTGACTCTTGAACTCGACCTAAGTACTCGATGTTAATGGACACATTAATCCTCAAAATATTATTCTATTATTCTCAATGTAAACTTTTGCGTATTTCATTCACTCAACCTTTTTCACCAACTGCGCAAAGGAACCAGCCTGTTGTTTAGCAAAGAACAAATTAAACGAACCTTTGTTTTTCTCTTTCAATCCAATAATAATAATTATTATTATTCACTAATTTTTATGACTGAAACACGTCGACTTGTTTGGCTCTGAGGAATAAAGTCAAGTCCAAATATGCACTGCATTTGCATGCTGTTTCCCTGCTCCTAATGACTGACTGAGTGAGCGACGACGCGAGCAGAGATTAAAACTTGGAGTTGTTTTAGCTTTTCGCTTCTTCCCTTATCTTTGTTGCCTTTATGTCTGCCTGGCCAGCACTTACTCAAGAGAGAGGAGAGCTGGGCTCATGTTTATGAATAGTAAATTGTATTGACTATTACTACTCTTTTTTTTATCATCTCCGTACATTATTGCAACACACACACAGTTTCGTAGAGTATTATGTGACAATTTTGGATTCAAACGTACATTAATACCCATACAAAGGATAATGCTCGTCCAATATTTCCCAATCGTGTGGGTTATGGTACAAGCACGGTTATTTAATGTTGCCTATTAGTTACGCATGAATTTTTATTGCATGATCCACCATAATCGAAAGAAGAAGAACAAAGCGCAGTCTTCATCCTAATTGGGGCATTGATATCAAGACAAATTTAATATATGCAATATTCCTGCAGAGAGAACACACTTGATTTGATGTATAAGGAAGGATAGTTGAAGTTTCGTATTGTGACGCTTGTCAGCTCAGCTCTCTCAACTGGAAGATGTGTTGGTAATTAAGTAAGTAATGTGATGATGAGTAATTTGACGATGTGAGTTTGTTATGTTATGAATTTTTTTTGCACTATGCTTCACAATTCAAAGTCGAACAAAGAAACAATATTTTTGCACTTTGAGCTTCTTGCCAACTCAGAAACTGGAAGGGTGATGATTATGTAGAAAATGTGAGTGATTGTTAGTATAACTTGTTGTACTGACTCAAAGATCAAAAATTATTATGATCCAAGTGACAACGACTAAAGAAAGAAGAAGTGCAATGATGGGAAAAAGCTCGGAGTAGAATAGACAAGGAATTTTTACGATGGGATTGTCTTCCTCTGAATAATTTTTTTTAATAAGCAAGGTCGTTCGCACGTTTATTGATAGATTATTACGCTGTCATTGTATAATTTTTATAACTGTTTAATAGTTATCAATGTAGGTATCTGATTTTTTCGATTTTCAGCGATGCAACTTTCTTTTAACCTACGGCCTATGTACTCTCACAACGGGTCTTCCGTTCCTCCAACATCTGAGCAAGTCATGATGATGATGATGACGATAAAAAGTTATTTTCTTCTTACACAACGGATGCTATCTTTATTTCACCAAACAATATGGGATTGACCTTCCCTAGGACAAATAAAATGTCTTCCTTCCTACCACAAATTTACCCTAAAAGCTTCCTTTTTTATTGGTTCCTTTTTATATCCTCTTTGCGTAAGACAAAACACTCAGGGGAGAAGATATGCCTCGTCTGAGGTTGTGAACGGCTGGTGGCAAATTGTGCAAGGAATAATTTCACTAATTAAATTTCTACACGCGAAACTTTCTTCAGTTCCACGAAGATTGCAAGAAAGTCTATTAGTATCTCTACATTACGTAGTTGCATACCTTGATAGTTTTACATTAGTTACTTACTTACAGAATATATTTTATTGCTTGCAATTCAGTTTGAGATGATGATGAGAGCGTATCGTAGTGTCGTCTTCGTCGTCAGAGAAAAAAAACTGAACTTGGCTTTTATTCGTTGATCATTGAACAAGATGAGAAACTAACAACCAACCTACAAAACAGGAATGTTCCTTTGAGCAGTGGCCAAGAAAGTCTAAAAATTGACACAAGATACAACTCAAAGATTACACATGAGAATGTGACGACGACTATTTTTACGGTGTTTTAAGACCATCCTTTATTATGTAGGATATGTCTCCCTGTCGTACTCTATCCGTTTATACTCTTGATTTATCCTCCCAACCTTTTTGATACAGGGGTTTAAGCCAGCTGTACTCTAACTAATATCCAATATGCATTTAATGACAATCAGACCAGAGTCTAAAGAACAAAGGAGTCGGAGGAGTAATCGATTATTGATTTTCGTTGGACGTAATGAACAAAAGTTAAAAGTCAAGCTTACTTTTATATCTGAAGGTAATGTTGTATCGTGTTTGAACTCAGGCTACAGAAGGTGTATTTCATATGCATTTCCTTACGCATTCGAAATGTAAAGGCGTTTAATGCAGATATGCCCAATTTATCCGAAAAAATGTTTAGCTAGCTGAAATATGCTGATTGAGAAATGTTTTTGTATTTATGTTGGAAATGTAATGTAACATGCGTTTTATGAATTGTGTATGTTGATGATGTGTACAAATTCTTGTTTCCTCCACTGGTGACTATGTAAATGGCTCTTTTTCTTGGTTTGGATATCAAATTGAGATTTATGCAGAGTCGTGTCTATGCTCTGCTCCTGGGCTGCTTCTTCATCTGCGCCAAGTTGGTTTGATGTTATCATGCAAGACTTTTAAATTCGTTGGCTCTTCAATTTGGATGATGGTGTGTGGCGAATGATGAAGCTCTGCAAGGATGGTGATCACCCGACCCAAGTTTTGCCAAGTGGTTTGCTGTGGTTATCTAGTTTGGCTCCTTATGCATATAACCAAAAGCTTTCTTTTGGAGTTTGACTCGCAACAACGGTATACTATTACACATAGCTATAATATCGGAATACAGGGGAAAATTGAAGAGGAGTTCAAGAGAGAAAAATCAAGATGTTAATTTACATTACATCACCACAATTCCCAATATGCGTGTGGCACAACTCAAATTGGCTGAGGCTCTCGAACCAACCCATTTCATGATTTCTCTTGCAACACACTCAACTTCCAAAATTATCCAACTTGGGATGGATTATCCAATCGACTGTTTATAGTTTGAGGATCACGAGAACAAAACAGAGAAGCACACTGTTCTTCCAATTCACAGCCAGGATATATGAATGAGTATATTTGGCAGAAAAAGTGGGGGAATAAATGTATCTCTGTGGTTGTTTTTGCCAACAAAACTTTGCTTTTCCTTATTGAGACCAGTGCACACGAAAAGAGATGAGTAATAAGTATCTGCCAAAGTTGGTTCCACTGTCAATTTTATGTGAGAGTCGCTGTATCACAATCACGCTATTTCAAAGATTAATTCACTCTTGAAATAATGTCTGCTATAAGAAGGTAGTTAGTTGTTGGGTCTTGGTTCGTAATATTCATGACATGAATGAAATTACTTTTTAATCTCTTCAAAGGTCGGGTTATTGCAATTTACATATAAACAACGTTCACATGTTCAAGAACCATATGATGCGTTTGTTCTTGCCTTGCCACATGAATATTATATGCAGATTTTTTTTGCTTCAATGAAACCAGCAATACAATGCGGTTTCGCTAGGTATTGATGTTCTATGTGTGGTGTGCAGTTTCACTTTAGCCACAGATAATAGTCCGCACTTAACTGCACTTTTGTATGTGTATATATGCTTCCTTTAAACTCAAACCACGACTCTTTTTCTTGAGTAAAGTAAAGTGAGATATTTCGAAATTCCTTCTTGTGCCTGCTGATACCAGGCTAAGTCTGGTAAAGGAAAGCTCACATACATACACATAAAATAGGGAAGAAAATTTTGTTCTTTCCAATCTCTCTCACAGAAAACCCGAGAGAGTAAGCATTTCTCGTGTTGGATGCAAAATGCAGTGGTGTGCTTGTGCAGAAACGCATAGTAGTACAAGTACTACACATGGTTTTATTGCGGAATGGAGTGGAGTTGCGATCCGAACTCACAATATGCATGAGTGTTAGGCTATATGCCCTGTTGTGTTAATGTTCCAATAGCTGGTGCGACTCCGTTTTTTCTTTCCCCGATCAAGAAGGACGCATGCGATTGTACATGCAATAGTGGCCCACAGTGAGAATGTCTGCAGCAAAAGCAGATGATGCGGTTTAGTTGCGGAGGAAAAGACGAAGTATGTATACGACAGCCTTTCACAACATACAACGCTCCAATCTACAGCCCTACATACACCAAAATCCGAACCGGGTTGAGTTTGAGAGGCGAAAACAAGCTGGGAATAATATCCTTTGCAAAAGCAACTATCATTTTTACCATTTCTCCGCTAGCAGCAAACACAACCGAGACCAAGGCAAACTCATGATGGCTTTGACTATAGACTTTCCTGAGAGAAGGAAGACGATGACTTGATTTCGTTACAGCCAAAAGAGCACAAGCGCTGCATAACAAAACTCGGAGTTTTTGCCTCTCTTCTTTCATTTCATATATGTATGCAGATCGAGTCATTATGGTAGTTCCTTTGGGCTCTCGCCTAAAAGTTGTTTCTTGCTCTGCTCTCTTCTCTTCTTCTTATTAGGACAATTTGATTTTATGTATGGATATGGATAACTTCTCTTGTTTCCCTACTTGCAAAATTGAAACGAGACTCGCTTATTAAACGGGAAGGAAATCAGAAGTGTTTTCCCATTTTTCCCATTTCCTTTTCGCCTCTGAGAAATTAGAGCCACTTTCTTGTCTCAGCTCGCTGACCACGTACACGTGAAAATCATTAGGGTTTATGAAGGAGCAGATATGACGGTGTGATTAGTAACTCGTATAGGCATGGTTTTGTCACAAAAAATAAACTTTTCAGCCAACAACTTATACCTATATACGTGCTTGCATATCGCATTCTTCGAGCTGCTGATGAGAATATGATGATGATGATGATGACTCATTTAAATGCAGTGATATATGCATCCTTCGCCCAACTGTAGTTGAAGGAAAGAGGGTATTCCTTTGCCAAAATATTGTTATTATTATGCCTGCTCTTGGCTTACATTTCATATTCGGTTTTTGTACTTATTCCATAAACACAAAGTAAATGTCTTGTAAAGAGAGAGATAATCCCATATAGTAGGCATTTAAATTGGCAGTTGTTTCAGAAGAATGGAGCATCCATTTATTTTTATATGCATTATATAAACAGCCGCCTCCTGTGCTAGAAGAGAATGCTAGTCCAATTCCAATGCACTTTAATAGTATGCGCTCCTCCTTGAATAAATGCATTCAGGATGATTCAAAAAGAGAAGAAAAAATATGCTACATAGAAAAATGATACACACATGCACCACTGCATTCTAAAGGCTTGACTTGACATGACAGTAAAAATGGTGGATCATGAAACTAAGTCATACATATTTATGCTTCATCTTTGTGTTACGTTACGTTACACGACTAGGCAATTTATCGGGCTAGTAGTCACTAGCCAGCCTTTTTATGGTCTTCATATTCCCCGATCATTCACGTCATCATCACCATCAAACTTTAGCTTTCTCATTCAACACAATAACGTTGGTGGACGGGTCCATTCTAATGGATTCCAGAACACGTTCCCATTGTCCGTATATTCTACAAAATTTCCGTGTTCGCGTCCCTAATGCGATTCAAATATGATTGATACCATCAACTGGGAAAAATCGAAGTAATCAGCTATTCGTGAACATGCATTCGTTCCATTGAGGAAGCGGAAATTTTGCATTCAGCTCACAAAGCCGCGTTTCGCTTGATGCAGCTAATTTTCTTCTTTTCGCAAAGGATCATTTGCAAAAAAATATTATTGACTGCTGTGCTAGCCTTGTGCATTTGGCATTTGTTGGCAATAATAGAACAAAACAGGCACATACTCCAAACTTATGACTATAGATTATAGTCTTACATTCTTTGCAACCAACCTTGCAATCACAATCATCAGCAGGAATGAAATTAGTACTGCTGGAAGAGTCCTTTATGCTCTGCTTTCTAGGTACGTTGCATTTTTCTTACCAATCGAAATTACCATTTCCCTTTCATTCCTTCCACCGATTTTACATTACATGACATTCAAACATGAAATCAAAGTCAATGCTACGAGAAAGGAGGGCAGTCTACATGGGAAACCGATCCGAAACTGCAGTAAAGTCAAAGTATGTTCATTGTCCGATGATGTAACTTTGGCCCAAGTCATTCCACATCGGAAATAATGGTTTTAACGGCCACATTTCGTGCTGAGCTAAGGTGATGTTTTTGTATTGTAAAATGAATGCCTTCCTTTCTGTCTTCTCACCACTTTTGCATAAACTGAGCAAAAGTAGATGTTTGCTCGCTAGGATAATGAAATTACATTATGCAATTACACTCCAAGCTCGCACATCACGTACGCTTTTTGCACGCTGACTTGACATGACTGGACTAGAATATTTTGAAAAATATGTGGAGACTGGCCGTGCTGCATGCAGGCATTCAGCCCATGGGAAGCCCAAGCCACTCACTTTCTTCCTTTGTTACAGTGTTTCTTTTATGCTAGTTTGAATGGAGAAGCGAAACTCCCGTGCTTACGCCATGTGCCTTTTTGCTGTTCACGTGTACCTTAAACAAGCAAAAAATTCCTCGGCTGGAATTCTACAACTTTCTGAAAATGAAAACACAGTGTATGTACATGTAGTTTTATGAAAAAGAACATGAAATCGATTTCCAGCTCCATATTTGCGCTCAGGGATTATGGGATTTATCACATATGGCGAAATTTTTTTATAGCAAGTATATAGTCACCTATATGATGTTATGTAGCTCCAGAGTAAACTTTGGTAAATGTTTGCAGTTTGAAACAAAAAAAAATAAGAAACCATTTTTTTGCCAACCTGTGCTCCTCTTTTGTTATAAGCGAATCATTAAATGGATGGCTGAACTTGAAAAAAATGGCTGAATGAAAAATGTTACCGGCAAACACCTTCTGTTACGGAAGGAATCACATGATGGAAGCATGAAAAATATTATTTTCTTTCCTCTTTTCAGATGAAAAATGGAAAAGAATTTTGTTATTTTTCCTTTTGTATCCTCATTAATCCACTTCATCAAATGAGTAGTATATCCCTTTCGCTTCCATTCATATTACAAAAACTCGCAAATTCTTTCCCAAGCCGGAGGTTGGATACCACCACTTCTTTTTGTTTTTTTTTTGTGAAAAGCTTAGTTGTGAAGAAGTTCTTTCTTGGAACTTTAATTCCTTTCTATCCCACCTACTTTTGCAGGTATTTTCATAAAGAAGAATTAATGAAATCAAGCAGTCAAGCGAGGCTACAGTAATCTTTCTTTTGTCCTATCTACATTGCCCGTATAAAAAGGTATGAAAAGAAAGTTATGAAATAGCCATGAGCCTTGCTTCATATTTGTTAGTCAGAAACTATAAGCGTATTCTTCCATGCCATCCCATCATCCACACCAGTTTCAGTTTCCTCTATTTAGGACGGCCGAGCTAAACATTCTGAGGGGATGCCTTGACATGACGTGTATAATAGAAAGAGGGAATTTATAATCATTTTCCAACTTTATTCCTTTTCAAGGATGCATTCCACGCTTAGCCTTTCTCTTTTCTTCCAGTTTTCACTCCATCGAGCCCAACACATGCTCCAACATGTATAATTATGCTTTGAATCTCTCTACAAATAGAAATAAATTCTGGGAAAGTGTACAGGCATGCATTAAGATATCCATGCTGAGCGTTCCAAGGAACTTTTAGTCTCTATTTATTTGCTGGGCCATTAAATACTCCCACTAACTAGTATCTACCGTATAGATTGTCATCTTGGAGAGATGCAGTCAGCAGCAGTGCCCTTTTGTATAAATTTCATGCCCAAAGTTCGCCGTATTTTGCCCACATTTCAGGAGAACGGGAAATAAACAAGTTTTAGTATGATTTGATGATGTTGATTATGATGCACCGTCTTTTAGCTTTAGTGACGACTGACTCCCTGTTTGTTTGTTTGCCAAGAAATACGAGAAAGGAAGAAATAGGTTGAGTCGTTTTCGTTTAGTTGAAGTTTAAAAGAATGAGCAAAATAGCTGGGTTGGAACGGAGCAAGCAAAACTTTATTGAGCTGATGACTTGATGTCCTCTGCTGATGTCCTTGCGTGTTAGTAACACGGAACAATTGTGTATGCCTTGCCTGTCTCCCTATACGCAATTTTTTTGGGATAGGCATGCAACAACGCATGTAGGCCATCATCTCTCATTTTGTTCACGAGTTTCCTTTCACTTTTTCCCGGATTTTCATAATGTGCGTCTTCCATTCTCCATAAAACATTTTGTATTTTCTCCCTTGGTTGCTCAACTCTTTAAAAATCTCCTTTATCATGAACACAAAAACCGGATTTTAATCCAAAGATGTGGAGACGAAGGAGAAAAATCCGTTTTTAAAAGGGATTTATTCCAGCAATACTCCACCGCTCGAGTCGGTGGGAAAATTGGATTGGAAGCGGAAAAACATTTTATGGATTCGTATTTTTATGCTTGGCAGAGCTCCTCTCATATTATTATTAGTTTGAAGTGGCTTGGGTGGGGTGGCCATATGCTTGTGTGGATTTTGATGGAGAAGCGTCATGAATCAAGATGATTATGATGGCACATCAACATCATCCCAGTTTATGTCATGCTTCCTAATAAATTCTCAGTCCGTCAAAACTTTTTCATCTGATCCGGAGAAATAGTAAACCGTGCCCTACTTAGAGTTTCGGCAGTGTTCACCCAACAATTTGCTAGTCGAAATTGAAAAGAAAGAGTTGATTCCCAGCTCTCACACTCATCATCAGGATGACATGTCGTGACACAGTTCTCCTGCCCTTGAAGAAGACGGTGTTGGGTGACATGATTATATCTCCGGATGTATACTGTATCGTAAATCCTCCCGACTTTTGTTTAAGGACGGGTGCAAAACTCCATAATATTTTTTCCATGTCATCTCAATAAAAAAGTGTGGATAAAAAATCAAACTTTTCCTTTTATGCTTTCCCATTTCTACGTCTCATATAAGAGCAGGCCATGTCGTATCGCATTTTGACAGTTTTATTGCTCCAAAATTCAATCTCCTTTTCTCCTTCCTGCTGCAGTTATGGGGGTGCATAATACTTCATAAGATGAGATGGAGGAAACAAAGTGTACATATTGGACGGAAAAGGGAATCTTTTGAGAACGGATGTGAATGTGACCTTGGCTTTTGGCTTCACTTGACTTTTTTCTCTTTTCGCTACTTTCTAGGTGGATCCTGCATTTTGGGTGGTGGAGTGGCTATACCGCGGTGGTTGTCACATACAAGTTGAGTTATAAAGGTCATCTTCGAAGATGTATGCGTAGCGTGTTGTCCCATATCATATTTTATCATCTACAGCCGGATTACGAATGAAATAGCAATAGCAGTTTGCCCTTTTATTGCTTACTTTTTCTCGAGTTGGAATGGATAAAAATGAAGACAGTCAAACGAGAAACCATGAAATATGTACTTTGGAAAAAGTACTTGAGAATGCTACTGTTATGTTGTTTTGTTTTCCAAGTAAAATATTCATGCACAATAGAGATATATGAAGTTTTCTTCTCTGCCACGACTAAGCTTTAATGAAAACAGAGCAAGAAATGAAAGATGAAATTGCTAAAAAAAATGTAATACGAGCTGGATACAGTTACAAAAGGGAATGAAAAGAAAACAAGATTTACCTGGGTGTATATTTGTATCCCCAGGCATGTATTCTAACTTGCATATATAATTTATGTAAAACAACCATGTAAAAAACTATAGCTTAACATTTGAATTTTAGACCTTACATTTGCTTGTACGAATTTTGATTTCTTTTAGCTTGGAGCTGTATAAAAACAAAAACATTATTTGGTCTTTTCATAAAAATTGTAATCCCAAATTGTATTGCTATACATCCTGAAATTTATGAGTTAACGTGTGTGCCTCAGGGTCGTGTAAACACACACAATACATCCTTAAGTATGATTTTGATAGTATATAAAAGAATTTTTCGTCAAAATGAAGATAAGATTTTGTTTGCCATTCAACCAAATGACTATATTTTATGAATGAAAAATGAGTACCATTGAAAATGTGAGGTCCTTTTCTTTCAAGAAGGTGGATCACAAGAATGTCCACAGGGAGACTTTTGTAATGTAAAGCAAACAAAAGTGTCACAATTCATATCGCATCCTCCTGGGCATCTTGAAGCTGTATACACGCACGTGAGTTTTCAGTTTTTCCTAGTATAAAAATGATTGACCTGGTTAATATTTCACATTTTCGTATATTATGCCCATCGGGGATTTTTCAAGGCCAACTAAATTCTTATCAATGACATGAAAAATTGTTGAAATAACGGAGATTCAGTTTGCTAAAAGCAGTATTACTAATAACGTAGTCTGGAGAGATGTATAGGGCCCATTATCACGTTCGATAAATATTACAGCAGAAGTTCCAAAAGGCCATGTCATGTCATACTCTCATCTTCATCATTGTCGTCTGGATTCTAGATGCATTCCTGAAAAAATGAGGACTTTCTCTAAACATTAAGCCAAATGATTCACCGTCAAGACGAAAAGTACGTTATTAAGTGAACCCACACCATTATCATTTATGCATTTTCACGGCTCTCACTCTGACCAAAAGTAATAACGAGCAACTTTCTTCATTGTCTAAAAATCTTGTCTCGTCTCGTCATTCTAAGACTTGGAAGTTTTTGGTGGTGAGGAACTGAGGAAGTGAGTGACGCTTGGATGTCTATTAGATGTCTGTAGCCTCTAACCACTTAGTTTCACTTTGGAAAAAGTTGCAATATCCGTTGAGAATGATATTGCTAGAGAAAGGTAGAGAGTTCTATCTGGGTCGAGAGGAGAAGGGGGTCATAGAAGCATAAAACCATGAAATCAGACTGCAGAATTATGTTTAGAGGAAGACCATCATGAGAGACAACTGCGGTGAGAATGGTGGTCTCTCTACCAATAGCGTATTGATGCCTAATGGTTTGTATCTTGCTCTGGTGTCTACTGAGCTGGAGCAAAAGAGGTAGTTTAGCTTTATGCTGGTTTGGACAGATTTATGTGGATTTATGTCTTCATGCTCTTGCTCTGATGTTGGATGTCCTTACACAGCAGAATGGAGATGGAGGGGAAGAGAACTTAATAAATTGTTTGTTGCTTAATATGCGTTCGATTTAGGTGGCTACTACGCAGTAATGATCGTGGGAACAGGAATGCAAATGCTGAGCCACGAGAGGAGAGCATGATGAGAGGCAAACTTGGTTCAATAATTTTCGACAATCGAAGTTTTCTCAATAATGTGACCACCCACAAAACTTTCGGAGAAAGAACGCTGCTGTGGGTATCAATTTTCTTCTGTGATAGGAACTGGAGGAAGCTATATAAACTATCGATTTACTACGGAGCTACTAATGAAATTGGTCTTTGGCAATAAATGACAATGATCATAAAATACTCGGCTAAGCCATCAACAAAGAAGTGGTACTCTAACTCGAGCAGTGGCCAAAACTGTACGAATTTTTCCATTGGCAGTTTTCTGATTTATGTTTGCATGCTGGGAGCTATGTAATTTTATGCCAAAAATCTAGATGGGTGGTGCTCTAGTCACTATGGATCACATTCTTTTCCCGCAAGGTCAAGGACAAACGGTCGGAGAGCCTTTTGTTTCGCTTTCCATTGTTATTCTAATTTTATCTCATTAGTGGGAATTAATTACTGGGTTTTACGGCAACCCCACTACACGACTCGGTGAGTTGTAGATGAATATCATTGTATATTTTAAATTGCATGCTGTAAATCTCACATCACGAAATCTATTATCTTGATAAGTTACCACGAGTCCTTGTCAGACAGGCAAGGCAGTAGAATTTATGCTTTTTAGTAAACTTGTGTTTGTTGGCTTCTTTCAGAGGATAGGGGGTTTAATTCTGGTAGAAACTTTTTCAAGGATACACAAAGAAGGCTGTGTGACTGTTGGAGATACGTATGTAAATGACTTTTGGGATGTCAGACTATGCAAACGAGTATTCTCTTGACATGGCGTACATACGTCCTGATATTATGATTCTAATGTAACATGAAGTGGTTTTAGGGATGTCTGAATCGAAGTACCCGTGCCCTTCTGAAGTAGCAACTTTACATTCCCACTGAGGACTTTCATTATTTCGAGTTCGGTTGAGTTATCATTATATCTTGCAAAATGATGTTTGCGATAATTCAAAGTATTGACCATCACTCATGCTTTTCGTGCTAATTTTTGCTTGCTTTACATTCGAGTAAGAATCGTAAGCACATTTCTAATTCCATTTTACTTAACATAAAACGTTCTATCGATATCATTCCAAAAAGGAAATATTTCGCAATCGCAACATTTTATGCAAAGCAAACTTTTAGCAGCTCCTTCAACTCGAAGCCTTTTATTATTGGTATGGGTTCCAAAAGCTGTTTGTCGAGAATAGACCGTCAAGTCAAGAACATAAACGTTAATGACCTCATATTTCAAATAACAGCTATAAAACCCTAAACGGTCATTTTATGGCCGCGTGCCTAAAATATGGATACGCAAGCATGTGCATTTAGTTATGAGAAAACACTATTTCCATTGGGATTTTTCCCACAAGTAATAGCAATCATCATTTTCATGCTATCCATCGATTCCAATTAGTTCCAAATCATCATCACCGTCACTTCCTAAAATGCTGGGCTATCTTTATATGGGAAAAACACTTTTAATACTTTCATCATCTCAGAATCTCACTCAAAGAAGTAGTTATCACGCGACTTGCTGCATATAGGAAATGTACATTTTGTCCATGTTGTGTCTGTCTGTTTTTGTCAAGGGATCTTAGAAATGGCATGACTTTTGGAAGGAACGAGTTCAAAGCATTTTTATTGCTGAGATGAACATGACCAGCTTTTTCATTTATTGACAAACTTTCAGTCTAGTATCTATCTTTCAAGCCAATTCAGTTGCCTTTCAGGTAAGCCCCATGATTACATCTGGATCCTGAATTTGTTGTTGTTCGGAAGAGCTCAAACTCCATCACAGATACTAGACAAACAGCGTCATTAAAATGCTATGAGAATTCGAACAAAGTGCATCGAAAAGTGCTCACATAATCCCTCTTCGGAATTTCTAGCTAGATTACACCACTGGGGTTACTTCTACAAGAGAAAATGCTAAACTTTTAAAAAGTTGGCGAAAGCTCAAAGGAAAAAAAACGATATTTGGAATGGGATGATGATGTGAAAGTGTAAAAAATAAAACATCCGTAAATGGGGAAGGAGGGCACATATAGGCGTTTTCATATATTCTTCAACTTTCCCCTGGCTTTCTCCCAAAAGGGTTGAAATTTCACTAGGAAAATGTAGGCTTTTCCAAAGTCATTCATGTGAAAACTGGATTCAAAAAAGTCTCACGAGTTGTTTTGTTGCACTTTCCATCTCCAATTCAAGCTCACTACTCACTCTTTCTCGCTTTTAGTCCTCCCCGGACCAAATCCAATATTACTTATGCATTAGGAAGTAAACGAGAACTGGCAATCTAGAATCTACATTTTTAGTCTCGTTTTTTTCAAAAAGAAGATACATTCAAAGTAACATATTTATTCTGAGTGAGTTACGCAAAAGACACACATGAATATACCTCCATAGCAAGCTCCACTCGACTATAATTTTTGTTTGAAAATTTACTACTGCCACAACCCATCTTGCTTCAATAAATAATGAAGAATGTATGTGCTATGTGCTTATATATTGTATACACACGCGTTTGAAAGTAGCCCTTAAAAATTTATTCGCGATGGGATGAAATGGAAAGCTGAGCAGCAAAACGGATAAATAAAATGTGCACCAGAAAGGAACGGATTTCCGACCTACTTCCTTTCCAAACCAAACCACCATACCAAGACCAAGACCAATCTGTTACATGTATCAAGGATGTAGGTGAACCAAGTGATGCTGATTCAGAGTCTGAATTTCAGATCCTTTTTTGTCTCTACACTCCGTACTCCATTGCATGTTTAAAGTGATACATAAAATTTACAAAGTTGGGGCTGTATCATTCATTCTGTAACATCCTTATCACGTACAAAACAGAAGTTGAGAGAAAATAAATGCACATTTCTCAGAAAACAGGAGGTGAATGTAGAGAGTGGAGATGTGACAGCAGCCGCTTAAAATTCTTTCTAGGTTGAGCTCATTGCAATTGCAATGTAATTTGAAATCATTGAGTCAGTGAAAAGTAGATCGTATCCCTTTCTTTCCCCGTGGGCGTGGAATAAATGTTTATGAGCCCTTTTTGTTTTCTTCAGAGAAATGGACATGTAAATATGAAAGGTAGAATGAAACCAAAGGAGATAGGATGTGGAGTTGGTTTGAGTTTTCCTTTGGGTAGAAAGTTTGGGATGGGATGATGATTGGATCACGGTATATCGTATATAACCACTTGAGAATTCAAATGGGAACACTGGGAAACGGCTACATCCCATCAAAAAATGGAGAAAATATCCAAATCCTGTGTAGTAACAATAACAATTGGTGAAGAATGCAGATAAATGGGATGTTGATAGTGGATTTAAGTACTGCTCGCTTTTCGTCAGGATGAAAAATAATGTGTGGAGTAGCATGAAATGTAATGAACACATTGTTCCCTTTATGTTTATCGCTTTCCATCAAGGAAAATGCAGTCGTTGAGAGAAAATGCAGTTTTTATTGGTAGTCGTCCTTTCTTCTTTTGTAGGTCGGTCGTGACTGGAAAACAAGAAAGTTGGGGGAATCTGGAACTGAAAGTCGATAATCTTCACTATAACATCTCCGCTTATATGGATTTAAGTAGTATAAAGAATTTCATACTATGTTAAATTTTACCTTTCCAGAAACGTGATTTTTAACCTAAAAGTATTTATATGTGTAGGCTTAGCATATTATTATCACGTATTTCTGCAATGGGAAAAACCTACAAAGTAATAGAATTGTACAATATCCTAACTTGTCACGAATGAACCATTCTAACTTATCGATTAATGAATCACATATTATGCAGCAAAAGTATTTTAAGACATCCGCTTACAATCAATTAGCTCGACCTACCTGAAAGATATGCTTTTAATACGCTGTTGAAGCTGATCTATTCACTTGGCAAATTATATGTGTGCTTCATTTTTTCTCTTTGGCCGTAGAAGTAACATAATTCATTAAATTTTCATTTTTTCAAATTTTTATAAAAAACACGAGCCTATTTTATTGATAAATTTTTCCAAATGCTGAAGCAGGTATGCATTAAAGACTTACAATAATTGCACCTACATAATTTGTTAAATGTTGAAGCGATTTAAAATGCTACTTTTTGTTTTTCTAGTGGTTCTTTTCGTTGCTTATAATCTTTACAACAACCAACCATTGTAAAATATCTGGCGTAGAAGGAAGAGCTTATCAAAGTAACATTGTTTGCGAAAAGCAAGGATTACAAGTGTACCCCGAAAGTTCAACAAAGGTAGTGTAATGCCTTCGTGAGAAAGATTTCCGGCATTATTCTTTTAGAAACTCACAGTGTTGAACCTTTTTTTTGATAATTTAACTTGTATGGTTTTACTTTAGTACGCCCTTTGCATAAAACTTCCCACAAGTCAGTCATGGTATTATTACGTGTTCGACTGTCCATCTGGAGCAGTATTCAATCAGGAGGTGATGGCATGCACCAAAAGAGGTGTCAATCCATGTGATGATCTCTACAAGTCTACAAACACGAAGCACACCAAAGGAGGTCCAGTTGCAGTTCGTGACGGAAGTGACAATGATCATGATCCCTCCACAGAAGTCGTATGTCCATAATAATATGATGCAGACAATAATTAAATGCCTTAATTTAGAACCTTTTTGGCTGTTAATTTGATTAAGTTATTTGGAAATTTTGTTTTGAGCCAAAATAAACTATAAAATATGATACCATTTAATAACATTTTTATGTCCTCCATTCACCATTACAATGAATTTTGCATGCATCCATATATCCATAACGGGGGTGTGGAGGTGGACATAAATTTACCAGACAATAAAAACTTTTTGCGCAATATAATGCATATGGATGAGATGGCTATGGGAAAGTGGCACATAATCTATTTGCTGGTGTTGGATGAAATAGATAGAAATGGTTGTAAAAGAAATGCCATGAAAATGGGACTCAAATTTCATTCAGGAATTACCAGCTTAGTTTACAAATGCACAAACCACATAAAACTTATTTTTACTGCTCGGTCTACACCAAAAACTGAAACTTGAGTTAATTTAAGCCATCCTGCATCCTGCCCTGCCTTACAAAAGTCCTCCAAGTTGGGGAAATATCAAAGTTGAACAACCCCTTCCATTCTTTTATAATGTAGGTCTGATTCGAAGCGATAGTTTAAATGATCCATTACCTAGATAAACCGTAAAAAAGTTCTTTTATTTTTCGACTAAAAGGAAGATTAATTTATTTTTTAGTCAATATTTCAGCATTTGCATGCACAATTTATTATACGACATGCAAAAAGTTAGCATATAAACGTAAATGATGGGATTAGTTTTTTGCCAAAAAGTCAGTATAAAACAAAACACCAGATTTTTTATATAAAAATATTATCCAACCGGAAGAGAAATATTATCGCTAAATACTTTTAATTATGGCTTTTCCCCAAAAGAGGCAGTACTTATCAAAATATCATTACAAAGTTAAATGAGCCATGTAAGTGGCTAGCTTCAGCTTACTCTTTGATAGTAGCTTACTTGCTAACCTCTGGCCAAGTCATTGCATTTTTTGGTGTAGTCTTTGCATAATATTTTTACCAGCTTTGAACTCAATCCGGCTCAGCCAACGTAATAGTCGTGAAGATGGAGAATTTCGCAAAGTTTTGTGTACTTGTTGTCTTTCTGCTTGGAGCTGCAACGGTAAGCGTTTATAAATATTGAAATGAAATGCTGACTAGCTACTAGCGACCATCAAATTTGATAATACAGGTAAGAAGCGAGGATGATGCCGAAGAATGTAAAAAGATGGCCAAACAGTATTTCAAAAGGATTCACAAGGTGTACATTGACTGTCATGCAGATGTCAAGCAAAATACTTCATCTATTGAGGAGCAATTCGAAAAACTCGGAGTAAGTACACGGCTGTGTATCGGCTCTTGCATTATGAATATGCTCATATATTTTACCTAAACTTTGATTTACTTTTTTATTCATTCTCTTTTTAGTGTACCGTAAAATGTATTCTAAAAAATGACAAAATGGTAAGTATATTGGCTTCATCAAATGGTGGAATTTTCGTTATATATAATTTGTTGCATTATGAATAGCTGGATGACAATGATATGGTCACGGACGATCTCATCAAAGCCACCTATAAAGATCGAGTTACCCCAAAATATGAAGAGAAGCTTATGACCAAGTTTATGGACTGCAAGACCAAATTCGGTACATCAATGATTTTCTCCTACATTCCTTTTACATAATTTCAAATTCTATTTAGTGGATTTTGGCCAGTACTTCAATATCTTTGTGTACTTTAGCTGATAAACTTGACAAAACCGATGAAAAATGTGTGGGATTCAAGAACTACGGTTTATGCATGCAGGAAGCTCTGTCCCATGTAAGTGCAATGTGCAATGCTTCATGATATTTAGACACGAGAACATATCCAGAAGTCCTAAATTAATTCTGTGTTGGTTTACAGGTTTGTTACGAATGAACATGCTGACAGTGAGATTCAGTTATCAAATTCATGTGCTCAAGTCTTCGTTATACGTTTATTAATATAAAATTGCTATTATGCATTAAATATTTCAAAATAATAGTTACTCTACTAGCTCTTTGAATTTTTTCTTCTTTTTCTTCTTTTTTGGAACATGACTTTCCGTTTCTTCCTCCATAGTAGCTTCGACATCAGGTTCTGGTTCTACTACTACAGTTTCCTCATCATCCTGATCCAACTTCCTTTTCCTGTCCTTCTTGTTTTGGGTGGTTTCTTCAGTTGAAGGAGATGTTCCTATATTAAGTCCGAATTCTGCTGCAATGGCCAGCGCAGCAGATTTGCGCTTATTTTTCGAATTCATATGTTCTGTCCATTCTTTCCTATCTTTTTTAAATGCATGAAGACCCCAGTTTTCCACTAAAAATTTGCCATATCGATTCGCCGAAAGAGAAGGTAGTCGTTCGCCAAGCACTTCTGCAACTGTAACCTTTTGCGACATGTCAGACCACTCCCATATTGAGTCTAGTATTCTAGAACCAAACTTGGTATTGGCTAATTCAACAAAAATCTCCTAAAAACAGAAACACGAAAAGTTTCGTTAAGCATTAAGTAAGGAAACAATCAAAATGTGCACAAATTACAGACGCAACTAAATGGCTTGCATACCTTCATTTTATGAAGCAGTTTGATCTTTTGCTTCTGTGGAACATTGTCAGACTTGAAAATTTTTGTAAGAACAAAGCTGGCTTTAGGATCAAATGCCAGAGTCTTCAACTGGGATATTTCCAGTTCATTAAAACTTTTGAGAACCTGAGTGATAAAAATACAAGCATATGTTTAACATGTTTTCGGAAAACTGAAAATTCAAATAAAAATAACATGATTGTAACTTACACCAGACGGTTTATCAAAATCTAGAAGATGTTCCACAATAATTGTTCCGAAATACGAGGAAGAAAATTTTGGATTCATCTGCAGTTGCTCTGAATTTTCATTATCGTTCACTTCCTTCATGGTAATGATAGCCATAACTAAATTCGAGTTGTCAGAGTCTGTATTAATGTTAGATTTCAAAAGGTTCCACAGCTCCTTCTGTTTATCGTTAAATTTCAGGCACTGATCAGTTAACGCTTTAATAACTCCAGCTTTCCCTCCATTGATTAACATAGTAAAAGACTGGGCAATTTCGTCAAATACAGCGAAAAACTATTTTAAAAAACGAGAAAAATATTACTCAGACGGAAAATAGCATTAATTAATTATTACATACACATTAATTAAAATACTTACGTTTTCCTCGTCAGGTGTGGAGGATATGATGTTCTGCAACGTTAGGCATTGTCCAACTGCGTAATTCGCCAACCTACCTTTATAAAACTTGTCAAAAATAATCTTATAGCGTTTAGGAGTTGATACAGAGAGACAAACTTCCAACAGACGATGCTCCACAGCTTGCACTTCCAGCGTTTCAGGGACTACCGCAACTACCCGAATAATAAGTTGCTTGACAAAGTCGTCAGAATTTTCTGTGCGATTGACTGTTTGAATAACATTCTGTAGTAAACGAGAAGTTATAGGTTGCTGGATCAAATCATTAAACTGTGGCCATGCAGCAAATCTAACAACGAAATCCTTCAGCATTCTTTCATGTTTAGGGTTAGTTTTTCGCTTTCCATAAAGTGCTTCCTGAATCTTATTATTTTTGCCAAACACCGAAGCTTCTCGTGGGTCTGGTGGGGTCAGATATCCCGACAGGCACTCCAACACTTTCTTCATCACAAAACTTCCATACGTATCAAACGTGAAGTCTTCAAAGTTGTTCAGAACATACTTGGCCGTATTCTGGAACCACGTTGTAAGATCATCACTACCAATCCACTTATCTGACGACGTAACCTCCAGTAACTTTTCCAGCACGTGACTTGCATAAGCATCACACACAACCACTCTCAGGCTTGGAGTAAACGCTTGACATATTCTGAAAATGCTTTGCTCAGATGCCAACGGCAATATATTTTCGATAACTCGGGACACCAGTTGATTACTAGAAAGCTGGACTTCCGTGCCTTCCGTCTGGCTCAAAGAATTCTCGGCAAACGCCTCTGTAAACAAAATTACCCCACCCAATTAAGATAACCTTTTACCAATCCGACTTTATATCAACAAACCCCAACAATGACAATTCACATACCTCTCTCCTCATCTGTCTCAAACTCATTCTGCCTCAACAGGTCCAAAATCCTCACAAAATACCCATAAGTTTCCGAGTCGACCTCATAACCTCTTCCAAATTTCCCCTGCTTTTCAAACCGCTTGGCCTTCTTCAAAAAGGACCGGTTTCCTCCAGGTCTCCCCCTCCTGCTTTGATCCCCTCTTCCATCCTGATGTGATGATGATGGTGGCGGCGGCTTATTAGCAGCTTTACTTTTCGATATCTTTTCAAAACTTGATTCCGCCATTGACACTTCCGGCATTTATCCTCTTAAAACTTCCTTTCCACAAATACAAAGATAACCCCAAGCTCAACCTTGACATTTGAAACTTTGAAAACAAATTTGTAAACAAAATCCAGCCAAATGCACGTGTACGCAAAAGCACATGAATGACAAAAAGCAGATACCATGCATTTTTTGTTCACTACAAGAAAAACATGATGCTTGAATCGACCGCGAAGACAACCCAGATGACAATGAGAGCAACACCACAGCGGTAATCTATAGGGCAGCGCAAACCTTCCAGAAAGAACATAGCCTTTTGGGTATTTCGTGTAGGAGTGTTGCATGAATCACTTTATCTTTGGGATTGTCAGCGTGGTTGAGTTCTCCGGTATTTCTTTTGTCTCCTAAAGTGATTTTGCAAATTTACCAACATTTCAACTGACTCTGGTTCGGTTTCGATTAAATTTTTGTAGTTTGATTAGTGAAACGTGAGTATTTAAAACAAAAGTCACGATGGCTATGCACGTTCCGAAGGCCCCTGGATTCGCGTCGATGTTGAAGGATGGTGCAAGGGTAAGGATAAATGATTTAAAGTTAATTTTTAATGATTTGTTTGTCGTTTGCGAGGTTAACAGGTGATGATGATTTGGTTTGGGTTTGGATAGCACTTTTCCGGATTGGATGAAGCGGTTTACCGTAATATTCGGGCTTGCAAGGAGTTTGCTGACTCGTTAAAAACTGCTTATGGACCCTGTGGAATGAATAAAATGATTGTGAATCACATTGACAAACTATTTGTCACTAATGATGCGGCAACCATTATGAATGAGTTGGATGTAAGTTATAATTGATTAATTAACTGATTGTAGTATACACAAGTGATCACTGATTGTTGATTATCTTGTCTGGCAGGTCGAACATCCAGCAGCTAAGATCATGGTTTTGGCTGCTCAAATGCAAGAACAGGAAGTTGGAGATGGGACCAACTTTGTGATGTTATTCAGTGCAGCTCTTCTTGACGCTGCTGAAGATCTCTTAAAAATGGTAAGAAAACATTTGTAAACGTTAGTTGGGATGGTTTATGATTTCTGGAGTTTAGCTTAACTGAAATTATGATTGATTATAATGATCTACAGGGTCTCACTCCTACTGAGATTGTAAGGGGTTACAACATTGCAATGGAGAAAGTTAAGGAATGGTTACCTACCCTGGTTGTTTCTGAAATCACGGATGTCCGAGATGAGAAGCAAGTTTTTGATGTAATCAGAACTTCAATTATGAGCAAGCAGCTTGGGAACGAAGACCTGTTGGCTAGGCTTATTTCTAAAGCATGCAGTAAGTTCCATTGACATTAATTTCCTGTATAGAGCAGTGAGTGTGTAGCATGGTTTATTAATGCATTTCAATTTTGTTTCAGCGTCAATCATTCCTGAAACGAAGATCTCTTTCAACGTTGACAATGTTCGTGTTTGCAAGATTTTGGTAAGTTTTTAATAACTATTATTTAAAATTTTTAATGAATATAATTTTGGGGATTAAATTATTAATATAATCTTTTCAATTTCCATGTCTTGTGCAGGGATCATCCCTTCAAAGGTCTGATGTTGTACAAGGTCTTGTCTTCAAGAGGTTGGTTGAAGGGACTATAACTCGTCAGAAGGATGCAAAATTAGCAGTGTTCACGTGCCCTATTGACGTAACTCAAACTGAAACTAAGGTAAAAGACAATGCAATTTCTTAAGAAAAATGCAGAATTAGATTTCACTAGGTTTCAGCAAGTCTGATAATTTGGTTGTAGGGGACTGTTCTTATCAACACCGCTGAAGAACTTATGAAATTCAGCGAAGGCGAGGAAGCTCTTTTAGAGAAACGTGTGAAGGCAATTGCTGACTCTGGGGCCAATGTCGTTGTAGCTGGAGGAAAAATTGGGGATATGGCCATGCATTACTTCAACAAATACAATTTAATGGCTGTGAGGCTTCTTAGCAAATTTGATTTGCGTCGAGTCTGTAAAGCTACCGGTGCATCAGCCTACCCAAAATTGGAAACTACAATTGCCCACGAAGATTTGGGAATTGCTGATGAAGTGTACGTCGATGAGGTTGGTGATACGCCCATTGTTGTCTTCCGCATTGCTACCAAAGAATCCAAATTGTCTACTATTGTTATTCGTGGTGCGACTGATAACTATTTGGATGACATTGAGAGAGCAATTAACGATGGAGTTAACACATTCAAGGGTATTACTAGGGTAAGACAAATATTATTATGCTGTTCATAATCTAATTATAAAAGTCTATTATAAAGTTTGTAACTAAAGTTAATGTTTCTGCGTTTGTTTATGCTATGTATAGGATGGACGATTAGTGCCTGGTGGAGGAGCTACAGAAATCGAGCTCGCCACCAAACTCAACAAATATGGTGACACTCTCAAAGGACTAGAACAGTATTCCGTCAAGAAATACGCTGCAGCCTTAGAAAACTTCATTAAAATCTTCTCCGAAAACAGTGGTCTCAAGTCCAACGAGGTTCTCGCCAAGATAATTGCTGAGCACCATAACGGCAATGCCACGATAGGTTTCAACATTGATGACGACAGTAGTAATGGACTTTGCGATGTTAAGGAACGTAACATTCTTGACTTGTACCACGCCAAGTTATGGGGAATCGAGTACGCAACAAATGCCGCCACAACAATTCTCCAAGTTGATCAAATTATTATGGCTAAACGTGCTGGAGGTCCGAAACCTAAGGATTTCAGGGGTGGAGACCAAGACGATGATTAAGGTTTAGATAGATGTTTTTACTGTGACTTGTTCTATAATAATTTCGATTAATTTTCTTGTCCAGTCACAACACACTACTACATCATTTTATCTGTCATTGTTCACAAGTACATAATATTTTGTAACTGGAATTATACGGTATATTTTGCATTTATGTATGTGTCACTTCATCAGAGTGCATGTACACTACTGTAGCTCCAGCAAACTTTTCTATTCACTTATAGTATTAGATGAAAACTAATGGCTATCTTTTGTATCGGTTTTTCCTAAAACGATGAGTCTAATGTTACCTTATGGTATGAAAACTAATTATGTGCCCAGTGTGTTTAAACTTAAACAGCTTCGACACGGCTTTGTTACACGTTGAAAAATAAACAAATTATTAACCAAACCCCAAGCTTCAACAATTTTGATTTGTCAGTCACCAATATTTCATGTACATAATACCAGTTTTACATTTAATGAGTTGTTATATATTATAATCATAAATTCATTAACCTGAACACGAGAAAGTCGAGCAAATATAATGTAATCCGGGGCATCGTGTCAGGTAAGCGTCTTTTAATTATAATATTTTATGAATACATTACATCAAATTAGGTATAGGATTAGCATTCCCTTAAGTGAGCAAGTTTTACAATTTTATGTGCAGTGCACATGTTCAATTCAATGTAAATATAACCTAGTATGTAAAATATAGACATTGCTCTAAAATATCTATATTCATATGACGCGATAGCATACCTATATCCTGAACTCGCTCTTGAATTGTATTCTATTCTACAAGTAGGGTATACTCTATGTCTATAACTGGATATTAGAACTATAAGGAGATAAGGAATACACAGGAACCCAAGAGATTGTTAGGTACATATATATGAGAGAAAAGCGTTCTGTCCTTAGAGCCCGTTGCTTTTATGCGCGTACTTGTACATGGTCTTATACATTGTGTACGCATGAATATGCCTATAAAGCTATGACTTGATAGTGGTTTCCTTTTTGTGTTGTTATTGTGTACCTCATATGCATAAATATCAGTATTTACTTTCGTGGGATCTTTTGTGTAATAAAAAGAGACATGATCCCTCTTTTAATTGAACCAGGACATGATAATCTTTTAAGTTAACTAGTGTAGATTTTTACCTAATTATAGAATACAGCATCTCAGCTTCAAACAAGTTTGTATTAGAAGAAGCCAAAGATGACGAAATCGAAAGCTGAAAAGAAGTCTATGGTGGAGGGATCCAAAAAGAAGTCTCAATCATCTCTGACCAAAAAAACTGTTGCACCAGCAAGTAGCACTGAAGAGGAAGAAGAGGAAGCGAGTAGCACCACTAGAGTACTTCCAGTCGTGAAGAAGAGTACACTTAGCAGTTCCGAAGCTAGTGCATCAAGCACAAGTGGAAGTAGCAGTGGGAGCAGTAGTAGTAGTAGCAGTGATGAGGATGAAGATGAGCCAGAACCCGAACCCGAGAAGCCCAAAGTGGTTAAAAAGAAAAAGAAACCTGTAGGAGTTGTTGTACCATCATCTTCAACTCCAGCTACAACCAGTAATGGCCCTCTGATTAAGAAAAGCCATCATCCTATTATAGCATCAAAACCAACCAGCTCGAGTAATGGGATCTCAACTCCGAAAAGTGCTCTGCAGCCCAAGAAAAAGAAGAAAGTTAGTCCAGTAATTGTTACTCCAAACAACACCAGTAATAATAACCACAAGGCTCCCAAGAAGGAGAAAACGCCAAATGCAGGGACATTGAAACCATTGAAAGGAACTCCTGTTACAGGAAAAGGAACAAGTAGTGCTGGACCGAAAAAGAAAAATCAGAATGGTAACGTTGCCTCAACCCCACCTTCGGCAAAGAAAGTTGTGAGCAGTAGTAATGATGGGAAACAGGGTAAAAGCGCAGCTAGTAAGAATGCTAAGGCAAATCTAAGCACGGTATTAAAATCTGCTCCAAAGATCAATGGGGGAAAGGTTCCACCAAAACCTCCGAAAAAGCATCCACCCGCTGGAGAAGTTGCCAAGAAAGGGGAGAAAAAGCTAGAGGTTAGCAGTAGTACCGTAGTTGGAATGGCCACAAGAAGAGGAAGGTGAGAACATAAGACATGATATGAAATTTTAAATGCACATTTTATGGTCTTACAAATTTCAGAAATTCTGTAATAATTTTTTTTTTGATTTTGTAGCCGTTCTACCAGTTGCAGCAGTAGCGCAAGTGCAAGCGCCAGTAGTAGCTCAAGCAGCTCAGATAGCAGTAGTGACAGTAGTAATGAGTCTACCGCATCCAAATCCAACAATGAGTCAAAGAAGCCAGTAGAGTCGAGACTGTCTTCAACATCCACATCAACTTCAACGAGTGGTTCAGGCAGTAGTAGCTCCAGCAGTAGCGATGAGGAGGAGGAATCTGTTGTGACAGAGAAAACTCCCGTGGTTCGTGCACCTCCCGCACCCATCGCACGCAAACAACCAACAACTGCCGCAAACCGTATTTCTAAACGAGATGAAAAGAAGGGAGTAAAATCTCGTGCTAAAAAACCAGCAGAATCCAAGGTTATCAAGATGAGAAGCTCCTCGTCATGCTCATCATCTGCAGAGCGTTCTTCTGCAGGAAGCACCACGAGTAGTTCCAGTGCAAGATCTCGCTCTTCCGCCACAATACGACGCACAGCTACAAAGCCCACTAAAACCGAACTTTCCATTTCTAGCACAGAAAATCAGCCCGCAGACATTATTCAAAAGCATTGGCAACAAATTCCTAGAGTTAAAGCAAAACCACCCGCTTCAACTACCTTCATTATACCGAGTGCAAGTGATCAGGAGATGAAATCTGCAAAGGAGGATGAATGTGAAGCTGAAGCTGAAGCAGAACAAAGTACAAGACCGGTGACAAGGAGGCAGATTAGTAAAGTGAAAAAATCTAACAAAACGATACCGACCACGACAAAGTTTAGTTTAGATAAATTACACGAAAAGTTGGAAAGCAGTAGTTCTCCTAGGGTAGTATATAATGAGGCATCCGATAGTGACTATAGTTGTGGAAGTGGTGGAGACAATCAAGTGTTTATACGTTGTGTTCCAGCCAAAAGTAGCACTAGCAATATGAAGAAGTGTGTGGTAGAAGACAACCGAATTTGTATGTTTCCTGGTTGTGATTCCAACGGACATTTGAGTGGTCTGTATGAAAAGCATTGTTTAATTAGCTGTTGTCCAAAATATCACATCGACTCTGGGTTTTTCCTGGGTAGAGGCGAGGAAGAGAGTAGAACGGAGGATGCTGACCCAAGAAGTGAGGAGGAACTTGCGCCAAGAGATCCTTCCGAGGAATGCCAGGTAATGTTAAACTTTATACATTATGTGTAAAATCCAAATATTTCAAAGCTTCATGTAAAAAAATTATTTCTTTCCGCAGCAACTTTGTCGGATGAGATCTAATCGGATGACAGCACGTTCCCACTACACCCCAGCTTCTTCCAATCCGCTCACACTCATTCCAACGAGTAATCACCAAAAGCTTTTCAAGAATCCGAACAAATATCATCCTCAACCACAGGAGGTGAAACAGTGGGTAACCAAGATGAGGGAGTTGAAGGATACGAAGCTTGACTCAAACACTTCTGAATATGATATGAGCTTGTGGAGAGATGCGTTAGCGTTGGCTGCGGCGCAAATTGAGTCAGAACAGAATAGCAGTGTTCAATTCAACAAATGGTCTCTAGCCATGGGAAAATTTGAAATGGGCTGCTGGTGTTGTAACCCGTATCCAGAACCATTGGCACAGTTGAGGCGAATCTTTATTTGCGAGTTTTGTTTGAAACCGGTGCAGAGTGGTACTGTTCTCAGGAGACATTGTGCAAAATGTGTGTGGAGACATCCACCGGGTGATGAAATTTACAGGTACATGCATTAAATTTATGAAACATTTGCCAATAAAGACCTTTTAAACATTTTTATAAATTATTATTGTTGAATTCTTAGGAAGGATCGTCTTTCAGTTTGGGAAGTGGATGGAAAAACTCAGAAGACGTATTGCCAGTACTTGTGTTTGCTGGCGAAATGCTTTCTGGACCACAAAACATTGTATTTAGATGTTGATCCCTTCCTCTTTTATGTAATGACCATGGCAGACAGTCAAGGATGTCATATTGTAGGATACTTTTCCAAAGAAAAGAACTCCTTTTTAAATTACAATGTCAGTTGCATTCTTACTCTTCCACCCTACCAACGACAAGGATTTGGTCGTCTTCTCATAGATTTTAGTAAGTCAACATTGCTAACCTCTTCATGCATGGTATGATATGGAGAATTAATAAAAAAAACTTAAATATTCAGGTTATCTGTTGACAAGAGTGGAAGGAAAAATTGGGTCCCCGGAAAAACCGCTATCGGATCTGGGTTTGATTTCGTACAGGAGCTATTGGAAAGATGCTGTGTTACGCAGAATGTGCGCTTGTGCAAGCAGGGACGTCAGTATTAAAGGTATGTATTAGCAATATTACAACCTTTGTTCCTTTGTTTGTGTGAACTAGTTGAGAAATTAAAATTCAATGTCTTTTGTTTTTACAGAGCTAAGTCAAGAATTAGGAATATCTTCAGCCGACTTGGTCTCCACCCTTCAATTTTTAGGAATGTTAAAGTACTGGAAGGGAAAGCATTTAATTTTAAAGAAGCAAGATGTATTGGAGGAGTATCTGGAGCGAGTGAGAAGACGCGGTGTGGAGCAGCGTCAGATTGATTCTAGTTGTCTACGTTGGAGACCTTATCAACCTCCACCAGATAATAGTCAATCTCAAGAAGAATCCAATTCCATTTCTAGTATATTAAATAGCGTTGTAAGTGGAGGCGGCGGTGCGACAACCGATTGAGATAGGGAGCACTTTAAATTCTCATTTTTTAAATTTATTCTCAAATTTGCAAGTTTGTTTTGATGGATGCAAATGCAAATACAATTTGTGTAACGCATTTTGAAAGATCTCTAAAAAAATTATTCTATATTCTATTTATAGTCTAAGCATAGTATAAATTTTATTTACAATATAGTATATATATTTAAGGTGGTTTGTATTCATTCAACTATAAATTAGGAAACGGAAAGTTTGTAATTTTTTAAGGAATTTGTTGTTTTTTTTCTAGTTATTACAATTTATAGATTACCTTACAGTACTTACAACTTACTGTCATTTTATTAACGTTGTTTTAATTGCAGAACGGTGATTTATTTTAATCGTTCGTGAATATGTACTCTTACTCTTATATTGGATTCATCAAATAATCAAATGATGTGCTAATAACTGGAAGTAAAATATAAAAAATAAATCATTAAATTGTGGAATATACAACTCCATCCTTATTATGGTAATTTGGGGAAACATGTTGAAACCATCTAATTTTCACATTTACATAATAAAGATAAAAGCTGATTTATTTAGCCTCTTTCCGACAACTCTTTGAAATAATAATTCAATCGAGAGTGGGTTATGGAAAGGAAAGTCTTGCACATTGAGACGTCGTGTAATCTTGTGGTGAAAAATCCTGTCCAGTAGACGATTCTCATATTCCAAAAGTCTGAAAGTCAAGTCAAAGTCACTCCCATTGTCAGTTCCAGAATTAGAATATATATGTATGTATAAGCCAATAAGGCTTTCGAATTTTTTAGTTTTGATGCATAAATATTCATTTCATCAAACACTAGTTGATGGAAACTGGTTTGTTTCTCCGAACACATTTAAATTTTTCCTTTAAATACATTAATGGGTATTCACATGATAAAACGATATCTGATGTGTAAAGTTGTAATGTATTTACAACAAATGGCACATGCTACATGAGCGGATTTCCATAATATAAAGCATTCATAAACTTGACTTTGTCCTCTTCTTCCAGTCAGTCATTTGCTCGCTCGGCTACAGTCTACAGCCCTCTCTACTGCTTGCCAAATTACAGAAACTTGGACCTTTTGGAAATAGGTAAGATAGAGCTATATACATATAGTACAGCGTACGGAAATCTACAGCGGGTAAAAGTATTGATCATTTTGTGTTTTGTGGTTTCGAATTGTCAGAACCCAAAAATCAAAACTGCCAAGATGTCAGGCAAACCCGAAATTAAATATACCAAGGTAAATTCAAATTAGACAAAGATTTCGGATTTCCAATGAATAAGTTTTATATTTATTAGCACACCATTATATTTGTTCATTTTAGCTCTTCATCAACAACGAGTTTGTAGATGCCGTCTCAAAAAAGACATTCCCGACCTTGAATCCTGCGACAGCAGAGAAGATTGTGGAAGTAGCTGAAGCTGATAAGGTTAGTGAGTGCGTGCACTAAATTGCCATAAAAAATGCAGTTCTGTCTCAGTTCTGCTGTCCCATCCCATTGCACTGAAAATAGCATGCATGCGATAATAGCATTGCTATTGCTTGTGCCTTCGGGAATGTCAGTGTGGTGCACTTACAACTTACAGAATAGTGCTTGCAAGTATGCCGACTATATCATCATGTCCATTATTTAACCGGTTTCCCAAAAAATACATGCAACATCCTTTAGCTTTTGTTCCATCTTTCATCGGATCCATTGCATGTTTTAAAAATGTCAAAGATTTCAACCAATATTACTTACACTTTCTAGGCTGACGTTGATATTGCAGTAGCCGTAGCAAGGAAAGCCTTTGCAATCGGCTCACCATGGAGGACCTTGGATGCGTCTGCAAGGGGCAAGCTAATCCAAAAGGTAAAGTTTTCAGTATTTCGCCAGCCTGATTTACATTTACACACTTTTTCAACCTTGGACTTATCTTAACAACCGCACCATGTTTTTCACCTACTTCAGTTTGCCGACTTGTTGGAGCGTGACCGTGCCTACTTGTCTCAACTCGAAAGTTTGGACAATGGGAAACCAGTTGGTGATTCAGACTTCGATATTGGCTGTGCTGTGGATACTCTCCGCTATTTTGCAGGATGGGCAGATAAAATTCACGGGGAGACAATCCCAGTAGGTATGTGAAATATTACGCTCTTGACCTTGAGTCAAGTGTCTTATTGACATTGTACGCATGGCTAGTGTACACAACTTTACTTGTTTTCATTATCTGACAACCATTGCTTTACACAGATGGCAACTTTATGACAATAACCCGTAAAGAGCCTGTTGGAGTTGTTGGATCCATCATTCCATGGAATTATCCCATTCTTATGGCGGTATGAATCATAAATCACATCAGAGAGGATGAACCAGCACACTGTTATGTAATTGCCTAATTTATGTAAATGCTTCATAATTTAAGATTTGGAAACTCGGCCCTGCTCTCACAACCGGATGCACCATAGTGCTGAAACCTGCTGAACAAACTCCTTTAACTGCTCTGTACCTAGCATCTCTTATTAAAGAGGCTGGATTCCCTGCCGGTGTTGTCAATGTTTTGCCTGGTTATGGTCCAACTGCAGGAGCTGCTTTGTCAAATCATCTTGATATTGATAAGGTCGCCTTCACTGGTTCCACCGATGTTGGAAGACTTATCATGGGAGCCGCTGCTTCAAGCAACCTGAAGCGAGTTACTTTGGAATTAGGTGGAAAAAGCCCCCTTGTTATATGCGGTGATGCCGACAGTATGCAAATACAATTTGTTAAGTGATTTTTTCCTATATCTGTTTGAAACTAAGCTTTAAGAATGTATCGGGATTTTATAGTTGCTGAAGCTGCTGAAATTGCCCACGGAGCCATTTTCAACAACCATGGCCAAAACTGCTGTGCAGGAAGCAGAACTTTTGTAGAGTCAATCATTTATGACAAATTCGTTGTAAAGGCCAAGGAGCTTGCTGAAGCCAGAAAAGTTGGAGACCCATTCCAAGAAGGAATTCAACAAGGACCACAAGTGGATGAAGAACAATTCACAAAGATCTTAGGCCTTATCGATTCCGGAAAGCAACAAGGTGCAAAATTGGTCTGCGGCGGAAGCCGCTCCGGAACCAAAGGATATTTTGTGCAACCAACAGTATTCGCTGATGTCAAGGATGATATGAGAATTGCCAAGGAAGAGATCTTTGGGCCAGTACAATCTATCTTCAAATTTGATAACATTGATGAAGTCATTGTAAGAGCTAATGCTACCACTTACGGACTCGCTGCCGGTATTGTCACAAATGATATCAATAAGGCACTTCAATTTGCACAGTCAGTACAAGCTGGTTCTGTCTGGTAAGAAAAGGCATTTTCATGTAACGAAGACCGAGAGTCGGAGAGTGTCTTAAATTTCTGAGGCTAAATTCTTCAAATTCTTTTACAGGGTTAACTGCTACGACGCTGTTTTGCCGCAGACGCCCTTTGGTGGATACAAACAAAGCGGCCAAGGCCGAGAATTGTAAATAATGCTACATTTCAATTATTTCTTTAGCTTACAATTCTATCGACCTGTAGCATGAAAAGATGAAATGCATGATTTTGTGTAATTTACAGGGGTGCAGAAGCTCTCCATGAATACGTAGAAGTCAAGACCATCACCATTGCTCTCAAGCAGAAGATCTAAGCAGATGGATGCATGACACTTTTTGATGTGAAGTTATTGACACCTTCTTTGTCCTTGACATATCAAGCAGGGTAAATTGGAAAAATTAAATGAGTTATCTTCCAAGAATAAACTACTTTGTTACAACCAATCAAGTGGTAACTTTTCATTTGCATATTGTACAAAAAAATTAGCAGGATAGCTCTAACTCTCAATGAAATCCTATATCTTTCATTCAAATTCAATTACTACATGCATAAACGAGCTACCATTGTCATCCACGTCTACAACCTTTACCTTTTTAATGGTAAAAACCGCTCCAATTCAGTTATAATCCCAAATAATAATAATAATAAAAATAGTGGTCTACGGCTACTGACTCTCTAATGAGAAACACATGGAATGGATGCAAATGGAGAGCACAAGAGAGAATAGAAGTTAATGAAATTTAATGAGGTAACCCTATTATGTCAGTCCCAGTTACATTTTTCAGGCAACGCAAGTATATATATATGCTTGCTTGCAAAATTGTGTGATGATGAGAAGCTACGATGTACTTAGCCAAAGCAAGCTATTCTTCATCCCACATTATTTACGGGTTTAGGTACGCGATATACATCACATCACTCACGTCTCTCCTACTACTCCTAGTGTAACTGGTGAGCTTAGTTTTACGAGATATTTTTATGTTCCATCCTTTTTGCAAGACCTGCTTTTGCTTAAAGTTCCATGTTTCATCCGCACATTATTATTACAATGCTCACTGCATAAACATTCAAAATGGTTTACTTTTCATAGTGAAACCATGCAGTCATGCATATTCCATTCCTACTTCTCCCTTCTCTCACTCTCCATCCACACGGCTTCCTTATTTGTGTAGCTGTTTTGTGAGTGATGTATGTACATCTCTAAAAATTCACAAGCCAAGTAGGAAGCTGGAATTATAGCTGAATGGAAAAGATAGTAGTGTATGAGTACATGGCCATGGTGTTGGCGTTTTTGCACATGTGCCATGAAATCATAACATAAAACCCCAGAACCACACTTGGAATGTTGGAGTTGGAATACATCACCATAAAACATGCACTCAGCTGAAGAAAGAGCCCCATGCCAATGCCATTGCATATACTAAGTAGCCAGCACAGAGCCGTAATAAAAGAATCCTTTTTTATCCTTTCTTCTACTACTTCTCCTCTCGTGTAAGTACAATAGTTCCTTTCAACAACACCGTACCAGAACCAGGCAGAGGATAATAGTATGCTTTTGGAAAAAAGCTCCTCGCCAAGCCGAGCCGTGTAGTAAACTAATGAGGAAAACTATTTTAATTGTAGCACTTCACCAATCCACATCAAGTCATGCGAGTTTTGGGGCTGTAGAGATAACATGCTGTAGTTGGCAACAAAGCTACTATCAAGATAGTGAAAAGACATTTAGAAGTAACACCGTACCCAATTGATAATTGAACAAGAGTTTTTATTAGGGATAGAAATATATTATGAGTGAGTTGGTGAGAGTCCTTTTGGCAGCTTCCGAGAAAGCTGCCAATATCGCAAGGCTAATAAGAGCAGAAACCAAGTTGTTCAGTTTGCTAGTTCAAGAGAAAAAGGGTGAGCAGAAGAATGAGCGATTTGTGCAGGATTTTAAAACGCTTGCGGATGTACTCATACAAGAAAGTCTAAGGCATGATATTGGGGCGATGGTAAGAATTTTGTAGGTTTATGGGTTTACACCATAATAATTAGTTGTATTGTATAATGTGAGATGACATCCAATATAGTACCCGGACATGAAAGACAATATTTATGGAGAAGAAAGCAATACGTTCTCGAATGCCCTCGGGGCCACAATAACAGTGAAGGTGGAGGACACACCCGAGCTGACAGCGGAACTCCTGTCACAAGTCCTTGATGGCGATATGGATGCGGCGAAACTTTTGGCTGAGGAAGTGCATAGAGATATCAAGTTGGATGAACGTGAAACATCTCTCCTTCCTCATGATTTGATTGAAACCTATGAAAATGTTGGGATTTGGATTGATCCTATCGGTATGAAAGATATATATATAATGCTGCTATAATGTCTTTAGGAATATGCTCATCAATTGACTATAATAATTATAGATGCAACGAATGAGTATATCAAAGGAAGTGAGGAGTTTGACAAGATATGTCATGAGGATCTTGAAGAAGAGGACCAAGTTTGGTCTGCTGGCCTTCACTGTGTCACCGTGCTAATCGGGGCATTTTACATGAATACTGGACAGCCCATTATTGGGGTTATCAATCAACCGTTTTGGAAGTATGATGCTGCAAAGCAAAAGTAAGCTATCAAACATATTATAACGTATGTTAAGTGTTTGTTACAGGTTTCTTTATGCTTTATGTTTCATTGGTTTCATAAAGGTGGAACGGTAGGTTCTTTTGGGGCCTTTCATTGGGATCCCACTCTGTGTCGACGCTTACCCGCTACCCCCTCCCCCGAAACGAAGACAACTTTCCCAAGCGACAAACTGTCATTTTAAGCTCGTCAGAAGACAAGGTATTGAAAGACAAGTTGAAGACAAAGTTCAACACGATATCATCCGCAGGTAAGACTCAAAATATTTCTTTTATACTGCCCGTTGTTACAATAAATAAATTGTGCAATAATAATTAATTAATAATCCTATGTTTCGTGGTTGTTTACGCAGGGGCCGGCTACAAGCTTCTGTGTGTTGCATTGGGTCTCGCAGACGTTTATCTCCTAAGTAAGGACTCGGTTCACCTGTGGGACCTGTGTGGTCCTCACTGCATCCTAAATTCCCTTGGTGGAGGTATCTACAGCTACAAAAGCTACGTTCAAGACTCGGAACAAGTTCCTTCAAGGAAACAATGTAGAATCTCATACGATCCTCACCAAGAGTCCAATGGGAAGGAGGGGAACTTTGTAATTAAGGGAGGAATTCTTGGTTTCCGAGATGTACAAATTGCTGCTTCTGTGCGCGAGTGTATTTTAGCAGATATTCCAATGACTCCTTGCTACGAGGAGAGGGAAACTGTACCTGACTACTCGGAAGATGCTTAACAAAGAGAATCAAGAATAATATTGTAATATTATGCAGCAATATGAACCACATATGAATATACAGTAAAGATACAAACAATTAACTTATCTGGTTTTATTTGTTAGAGTTATATAATAAATAGGCTTGTATGTATGAGTTCGCAGATCAATAGCTTTAGATTCTGATTATAACTGCCTGCTTTAAATTATATCGTAGATGTAATTAATTAATTCCAAATGAAGCTTTCAACGAAATCAATATTTTTAAGCTAAAGACATTCCAGTATTAATGTTATTATATTATATTCATACTACAAAGCTAGGTTAAATTATTATGCTATAATAATCTACTTTGCAATAATAAAATATACTGCTCGTTGTTACAATAAATAAATTGTGCAATAATAATCGTGTATGTTTCGTGGTTTAGTCTTCAGTTTCCATTTCTGAATCAGGAAAAAGTGACATTTCAATAATAATTTCTGATATCCGCCCAATTATCCAGGCGTACTCATCGCCATCATACTCAGATCGCATGCCGCTAACAGCAGGATAACTCCCATTGTAGCCATTTCCGTAATAATAATCTTCTTCATTACTACGCTTCCTCCTTCTCTTCCGACGACCATTTCGTCGTCCAATGATCGCATCAAAGATTCCAATTCCTCCTAGTCTCCCTATTCCCCCAAAGGCCAAATAAACTAGGGGAATGATTGCGATCAAACTGTAATAAAAACTAATGCCCACTTTTGCAGCAAAGTTAAGCTGATTCAAGTTGAGCATGAAAGGAGTATTAGGAATTTGAACAATAGGCTTCTGATTTCCTTCTGGAGTGTTATCAGCCATTTGCTTTGTGTAGGCTTGCAAAATATTCAAAAGATTTACCGGAGTCTTTGGAAAGTATATTTTGTCTCCAGCTCCCGAATTATTGAATCCCGAGGAGGTGTGAATCATTGCCATTGCAAGTTTGGAAAGGGGCATTTTGATATTTGTTGTTGCGGAAGTTGTCGTTGACGAGTTTTTGGAGGAGGTAGTAGTAGATGATGATTCGCCGCTACTATTTTCACTACTCCATTGCTCATAATCGTATTCTTCTGGATCTGGAGCAGTAGTTGTGGTCGAGGTTGTGCTTGTCGTAGTGGTTCTTCTCCCAGGCTTTGGCTTTCTTTTTCCTTTATGATAAATGACATTACGGGAGGGGGGTGGACGTTTCTTTTTGGGTGGCCTGGGTGTGGTTATCCTTATCGGTCGCTTGGTGGTAGATTTCTTTGAAGATGTTACTAAAACTGCGGAGGATGGCGTTTTGAAATATTGAATACTTTTCATTGTTGAGGTTCCTATTGTACCAACCGAGGTGAGGAATATTAGGGGTACTGCAGACTTGGACTGAGGTCGAGAATGCTCAATTTCTTTAGATTGGGGCGATGCTGAACTCGCTTCGGATGAGTCTTCCTCTGAGGCTGAAATGTTATCCTCTTCCTTTGAGGAATAGGAGGACAGATCCATTTCTATGGTTGAAGAAGGTGAAAGTACATTTTTCTCTGAGGGCTTTGTGGTGGAGGACAAAGGATGAAAAGTTGAAGTGAATGTGTGTGAGATTTCAGGCCTTTTTGCTTGTACTACTTTTGTTGAGTTTGTAGACCTGTGCTTACTAGCGGATGGCCTTGAAAAATCATTAAACTTATACATTAAGCTGCAAGTTATAATTTAATAGGCAATTAATAGAATGCATTGATAATTATTGATGATTTTTTAAAATTTTACTTACTTTCTCTCTGTTTCCTGTTTCACTGTTGAGTTATTAACTGCTCCATTATTATTGTTGAAACTTAGCGAATTAGATTGAATGGTTACTTCCGAACTGGAAACTTTATCCTTTTTATACACCCCCACACTATTGCACTCACTCTCCAGTGGAACAAAAATCACCACTACCACAAAATACCAGAATAGGCTGAAACCTGCGTTAAAAATATTTTTATTGGCACAACCTCGTGAGGACAGGATAGTCTGCATTTTTACAGCGTTTGAGAAACATCCTGCTTCAAATAAATTTGATTAAATCGGAGAACACCAACAACAATGTGATGTAGTTTGGGGTAGGACGTGTAACAAAATAATCTTGATTTTAGTCGTGATGCTGAAATTTATATGAAATTTAGCTTCCTGCTGTCATTGTACACACCGATTTCGATTTCCTATTTCATTAGATTCTCAGAAGCCTTTCAATTTAGAGCGATTTAACGCAAACTATAATGGGCAACGACACATTCAACCAACAGTAGAAATGACATGTTGTTCACTTGTTTCACGCTGGCATGGAACAAAGGAAACGGAACCTTTATGGGAAAATTTCACTCTTCATGTATTCATTCTATTTTCTTCCCTTTTATTCGAACCAACCATAGCCAATGCACCATGTGTCCTTGTTCATTCACCGAAACGTCTGAATTCAAAAATACATAAAATAGATAATGATAATAGCTAAAAAGGAACTAACGCATCATTCTTTTGTTTTCTAAATACACTGTTATCCACACATCCGTTTGATGCGTGAAATGACTTCTTTCATGAAGGAATAAAAGACCTGATGCCTAATTCGAAGGGTGCGTCTTCATAAAAAAAGAAGTTTTGTTAGTCAGTCCAACATTTGAGGTGAAAATGAAACTTTGAAGGCTTCAAATTGAAATTGAAATGTAGGCCAAGTTGAGACTTTATGAATTCAAGTTTACTGCTAAACACAATTCATTCGAGTTGACTCAATAAGTTACCTTTTTAATGAATAATGCTTGTACAGTACTTGTATAATATAGTAGTAGTAGTAGTAGTAAACAACTGACAACGATGATAATTGATGATGATAGTTCACACAGTTTGGCTTTAAATATTTTTTATCTTTACACGACATCTAGTGTAATAAATATTTATAATAAATGAAAAAACAACGGTATTAGTAGTAGTAATACATTTTTACGTATATCGTATATAATGTAGTACCTTACTATAATCACTGAAACCCGAGTCAACTAACTCGATTCTTTCCGCTCGAAGTAGTAGTTTGCTAAACATTTTCATTACGGTAAGGGAAAGGTACTTAATTAAACCATTGCCACCGCAAACAGATTTGTCAGTTTATTCTGAACAAATCCACAACACGCATACATTTTTGGTTTTGCCTATTTCTTGGCGAGCGATTTCCTTTCTTTCACTTTTTACGCCAGGTGCGGCTGAAAGTAAAATTGGAATCGTTGCAACTGCTTTGTCCTAATTAAACGTAAGTTAGTTAGTGTAGAAGTATTATAGCAAGAAAAACGCTCTAGACGAACAATGGACTGACACAATATAGTACATCTCAAAGTTACAAATATACATCGAAATTCATACACACACACCACCACAGAAATACTTACGCATTTATGGCCGAAACTCGGAAATACCCTTAATATTCAGGGACCGGGTACGAAATTTATTAATTATAACGCTTAGTTGATTCTTTAAACATTGAAAATAAAATGACTTGCACATATCTATTCTACCCTTAACAGGTACTTCAAACAGTAAACGAGAACAATAATAATAACAACATGCATTTAACAAAAACATCTAAAGATTTCAGCTACAGTATTCAATATTTTAGTTACTTATTTTAGTACCATTTCCTAAAATACACACCAACATGCTGCTATCATTGATGATATGGTCAAACCCGAATTAAAGTACAAGACAAATCCTCTATTATTATAGCCTAACAGGAAACATCCTAAAAGTACAATAGAGTAAATTACATGTAGAAGCATACCAAGAATGGTCCGACGATAGAAAAACAAAACAAACGTTTGCCTATTTTCTACTAACAATAATAACAATACAATATATAGTATAATATTAAAATGAGATAAAAATTTCTACAATTTCTACAAAATTATTGCTAATCACAGTTCAATAATATGTGCGGAACTAGAACTTCTGTCCATTTATTAGATTATTAGGACAAATACGAATATTCCCTATCACCTGTCACAATCATTAGGGAATAATATGCACGTATAAATTGCTGGCGTAAACATCGAGTGTGCAATTGAAAATACATTTAATTACTTACATACTTATGCAGGACCAATAGTTTTAATTTTTTGCGTGCCCATACATAGCGTACAACGTATGTTAAACGTGGTAAACAACTCCATATAAATTTCCCTGCCCATAATTTAAATCAAAATCATAATAACAGTACAAAATTAAGATGTTGCAAAAAACTCCGACTCTTTCAAGCGCACTGACCAACAAGGATTTTTGGTTACAGAAATTAGTTTAGATGATGATGAATTTTATGAATATAGGTTCTAGTCAATCTTGACAGTTGAATAAATCTTTCGCACGAAATATGAGCTTCCCACGTAGCCAACAGTACCGCACATAATTCCTAATCCAAGGCTAAATAGAGCCATATGACCGAAATAGAAGGCAGTTTGAAACAGTCCATACATCCTGCAATGAAAAAAGTCGTTCATAATAAAAAATGGTTTTGATGATGTTTACGAGTACACTAATGATTTCACTGCACTTGAGTGCATGCACGATGAAAAATTTAATTAGCTTACTTAGTCTTAAAGATGAAGTAGTAGATAGAGTACAAGTACACGTAGCCTGATGTTGATGCTGCAGCAAAGAAGGAGGTCCATTGCCAACGATAGTCTTCAGCGTTTAGTAGGAAATACGTGCACACAATAGTAACACAGATCGTGACTACCAATAATATCAAGAAGACGAGAAGCATGAATCCGTACACGTAGTAGATTTTGTAAGCCCAGAATGATGTAAAGATGAAGTACCTGAAAAGTGTTAAAATCAAGAATGCAAAGTTATTACTAAATAACGGTTCAGCCTAAACCGTTTAGGGTTTTTACTACAAGAACTTGAAGTTTTCTTACATCTCAATGAATATGGATCCAAATGGCAAGACACCACCAAGGGACACAATGATGGCTGGCTCCATATACCATTTCTTCTCTGGAATTGGCCGTGGAACAGCATTAACCCTGCAGGGGTAATCTGCCTGACCTGCCAAGTTTCTGCCCAACACGGTACCAACAAGTGTCAGCGGTAGTACGACAAACAACACAATACAAGCCACGGCAACCTTTTCAAATGAAACGCATTAGTTAGTAGTATTATTATTAAGAAACATTAAGGTACAATGCAAAATGAGTACATAAACTGAAGGACTATTTACCATGCTGCCAAATGGAATAGCACGGGACGCGTGATAGTAGATAGCAATGAAATTGATGAAAAATGAGGTTCCACAAACAACAGCCGGCAAGAGTGCCACAGAACATAACATTTGGCGAATCCAACGCTGCAAAAGTCAAAATCGATTAGTACTACTTTCAGAATGCAACAAATAACATATTTCTGAAAAATTAATCACCTTTCCTCCCATTTGGGCATAAATACTGGCACCAAAATAACCATTTATTGGAGACGTGGCAGCATACACAAATATTGCAGTAGAAAGTAACGATCCACGCTCTGTGTACAACTCTCCGAGAATAGTGAATAAAATCACTGCAACAGTTACTACCAGTAATTGACACCCGGTTCCCAATAATGCAGAGAAAAGGAGTGGCTTCGCAGCAGGTCTAAACACATCTCCATGAACCTGTTTCCATCCATATTCATCACCCAAATCTCGATCCTAAAATAGGAATATTCCTAGTTAGAAAAAGGTTGATTTGACTCTACAAAAGTGAAAGTTATGTTATAAGTATATGCTCACCATGTCATCCATTTCTTCATCTTTGGCGTATCGGGCATAATCTTTTCTCAGCGTCCTCATAAGGATCATTGATACCAAACCGACAAGAAAGATTACCATCATAAAGCTGTTGAAGATGGAAAACCAATGAATACGATGTTGAAAGAAGTTAGGGTCCAGATATTTATCGAATCGATTTTCAAATTTCGTTTTCGAGGACTTCCAATGGATCTCATAGCTGAATGGAATTTTAGCCCCTACAGCTAGCAAAACTTTGCCCTCTGTGGTCATATTGACGTCGACAATCTGATTTCCATTGAAAGCTAAATCAAATTTTTTGTGGCTGTACACGTAATATTCACCCTTCGTATCATCTGGTTCACCAACAACTCCTGTAAGAGCAATCATGTAGTAGAATTAGCAATGTTGTAAACTTTCAACTCAAATTCATTTCAAATCAATTTGAAATGCACATTAGTAAATGATTTAGTAAAGTTGAAAATAATTATACCCCATATTGGCAAATCGTCAACGAACATTTGATACCAGTAACGATTCTTTACAGCATATATAAATGCCTTCAATTTTTCTTCATTGAGCTCAATTTCACAGAATACGGTGGGTGGAGTATCAGCTAGAACCCACAAGAAACTCCAGTAATGAACATGGTAAACTTTTATTTCAAAATCTTTGATGATTGAAAGATTCGGCTTACATTTGAAATCTATACCAAGGCCAGAATATTCCAATTCGAATCCTTGCAAAGCTTCGCCTAGAGTTTCATGGTAATGTCCAATAACTTCTTTTGGACCTTGGCAATAGGGTAACGAATAATAACTGTAAGTTTCTTGTCTATTGTGGTAAGGGCCTACAGTATTCATCCAAAGTACTACTTCCTCGTTGTCTTTGTACTACAAACCATAAAAGAATTTGTCAACTCAAGCACTTCAAATTAATCAAATGACTATAATGAAAGAGTGGTAGTTTAGCTGTCCACTTTCATACCGTATGGGTGTGCTCATCACAATGAAGCTTCCCAACACTAATTAACAGCACAAAATACAGGGTAAGGCGACGAAAGCCCATGTTTCTGACTATGATAAAGCGCAACTACGAAACGATGTGGAATAGAATTTGACTCCAAGAAAGGATTCAACCACGCTCCTTAATAGATACTCAGTCTTGAAGTAATCGGGAAATAACTTCCATTACATCTCCAAAATGCTTGCTTAGGTCTTCAGTAAAATTACGCCATTTTCATTAAAACTCTTCCGTATGAAGTGCAGAAAAGGACCTAAAAATTACGAAAAAACACATTCAATGACAATTCATACATTACAGCCGTTTCAGCGGCAACTAAATATGCCACAATTTTATTATTTATTCTTCATGCAGCCGAAACCCAACGGTCACCTCTTACTTGGTTGGATTGCAGCAAACCTGACGCAGATTTTTTTCTAAGTTTTTTTTCTTGAACATAAAAAATTTTCCGAAATTTCTGGGTTTAACCATAACCCATCATAACCAAACCTATTTAAACATGATAATGAACTTGGAAAACTAGGTTTGGTTATGGTTGGTTATGGGTTCTTTAGTGTTAGACCAACAAATATTGAAAAAAAAACTTTAATTAAAATTAAAATCCTCAAAGAGAAAAACTGCATTAACCTTCTAAAAGTTCTCTCTAATTTACGCATCACACGACAGTCTTATCTTAAGATACGACGATGTAATATACAATTACAAATGAAAAGTTACATCTTGACCAACTACTTCCAACACCGTTTGGAGTTGCCCAATCATGAAGTAATCATATCAACATCAAAGTACAATAGGTAGAATGTGGAATTAGTTAATTAGCAATAGTTGTGCAAAGGTCTTCAACCATCAAAAGTCAAACAAAAACAAACATCTGCTAGCTTTAACTGCATTCTATGACAGAACTGCCTATTTCTCCTTATCACCATCTGCCCACGGTATTTCTCTTTGTTGACAGTTTAAAGTCATCTGGCCGGACACAAAACGTTGAAAATACAAACACTAACACCTACTTTACAAACAAACAATCAATTCAATAATTATTTAGCCAGCCGGAAATCTCACCTGTCACCTCCAAACCCTTTAACAACTATTAACTATTCCACCTTCACCTTCCTTGTGTACTCGTCCTTATGTTAATCACCTTCAACGTAAATATCGTTTTTGTGACACGTCTTTACATTTACACACACACTTCTTCCAGACTCAATCTTCCATGACTTCCTCAGCAAAGCGGATGTGGACAAATCAGATCAGATGTTAGCAATTTTTTGATGTTCACATTTCAATTTCAAGCAGATCAATAATTAACCCACTGTATTTTTTTCTCCCAGCAGATTTTAGGTTTCGGCAGCACTCTTCCAATATATTTGAAAGGGTAACTGATATATATAGCAGATGATATACCTAAAAACTGACCACCTACCTCCAATCCTCTCCAAATCCAAGACGGCAAGATGCTTATTATGTACTTTTTGCTAATCAAAAGTCGACAGAATCAAAAAAAAAAACGAAATAGTTCTCCGCACAATGCATAACAGAGAGGATAATCCCATGCAAAAGGATTTTTATGTGCATTACACGTCAGCCACAGTCTGTTTGATGATGTTATATACTTTTTGTTCCGACTCCGCATATGTTTTTCGTGTGTCTTGTCTCCTCTTTTGAGTCGGATGGAACGGAATATCGGATAGGATATACTTTTTAGTAGATACCAAATGCTGTTTTTACGCAAACACGTAACGTAGTTCTTCTTGTCAATTCTATACGGCAGCAATGCAAATGTACTCGGTCGGCTCGATGATGATGATGATCATGATGTTTCTTATATGAAAAATGTACATAGTGGACTTATGTATAATTCTGCAGATAATACTGGTTCCCTAGCTGCCCCTGACTTTCTATGAGGATGAGGTTGATGTGTGTTGTTGTCTTTGTCTCTTTGAGTTCAGCATGCATTTTTTTTGTAGAAAACAGAAAAGGATCCAAATGAAAAAAGCTTTTGGAACCGGAAGTCACTTTATAGTTTACACTTTGAGCCAATAACAATATCATTATCAAAGAAACAATGAGGAAGATAAATAATAATTATTTTAAGTGATAATTTTAGTATTAGATGTAGAAACTTTTTCTATACACTTCATTGCCATACTATTGCAAAGTTAGCCTATTGTGTCTGCTGAAGAGATGGGTCGATATGATTGTGAGGTTGATTTTGGCATTTCAAACACTGGTCAAGTTCATGATTAATATTTAGCTCCCACTCGTCCTCCAAACTCAGGAGGAGTTCTAGCAACTCTTCGTCAGAGCTGTCGAGGTCACTAACTTTTTCTTCTTCTGCTGAAAGGTTGGGGGGTGATTGTTGGTTTGGAACCAATCGGGAGGAGTGATACGAAATATGAGGAAGTTGGACAGAGGAGGGGTCTCCACATTTCCAGACAGTCATTCCAGGGTTTCCAGGAAGGGTTTCAGTGGAGGAAGGAACTGCAGGTGCTGGTTTTGAAGATGTGGATGGCTGGTTGTTAGGATCAGGATTGGCAGGGTCCTTTGAGGAGGTGCTTTGTTTGGAGGGTGAATTAGGATTACAGGCTTCACAAAACATTGGTAAAGGATCTGGAAAGCAGCCTATGTACAGTTTTCGGCATAGAACACAGGAAACATCGAAGTATTGGATTGGCGGAATATTGTTTGAGCTTTTACTTTCTCCTTTTGGCCTTTCACTTTCTTTTCCCTTAGTTTTCGAAGGAGACTTTTGTTTAGTCTTATCTTGGCATTTAGTTTTAGTATCATCCTTTGAGGAATTTTCTTGACCACCAGAAGCTCCTGTGGTATCTCCCTTTCCTTTGCACTCGTTGCAGTTTTCGGTTTTGTTTGAGTTTGTGGCAGAATCTTCCTTGCCATTATTGCCGGTTGTGTTTGTACTGGCACCACCTCCTTTGTCATTTCCGGTTGCATTTGGACCATCGCCAGCTCCTTTGTCATTTCCTTGGTCAGAATTTCCGTTTTGGTCTCTAGACCCACCTCCAACATTTTGAGAAGGCTGGGTATTAGGGCTCGGGTCCTGTGCAGGTTCACCTGGGCCTTTCTGAGAGCCAGAAGTTTTTGTATTATCCTGGCCATGACTGCTGTCGTCCTTCGTTTTGTTTGCATTATCATCCTTTTTAGCTTCTTTTGGAGCCCCTCCCCCTCCACCACCGTCCCCAGGTGTTAGTTTTTTAAAGAAATCAATTATATTATTCAATTGAAAATAAATAGTCCAAATCACAATTCCTGCAAAAATAAGTGGCACTTTATTAAAAAACGCAATGCAAGTTGCTCCTGTATTTATTTTGCCTTCTTCGTCCATAATTTTGCAGTTTTGACCATTTGTGTCACATTCAAGTAGCTCATCATCATCCAAATCTGTTCTGCGTCCGCAATACTGTTAGCCCATTATGAAAATTTTTAAAGTATAAATTCGCAAATTTAGTTTAACTTGGATCTGTATTTAATATAAATTACGCCGTCGTACACGAATCTTCATATTGGTAATCCATATTAAAATATCATCATTTTCACAACGATCCTGTTTCAAGCAGTCAGTAGCATACCGGATCCAGTTCCACCCTTTAGTGAGGTATTGGTCCAACATCCCAAAAATTGCAAGGAACTGCATTGAGGTGCTCCATCCAGAATTCTTCTGTATTAAAATTTGACCCTGCAGTTTCATCCACAATTTATTGACAGCATTTTCTAGCGTATCTGACAGTAAAAGCAGAGGTTTGGATATGCCAAAAACAATCGTAATGAACAGGAGAATCTTTTCCATTTTACAAACACTGTCCGTGTCACAAGCATTCCATGATTTGTAAAATTCTTGAAAGTTATAAACAAAAGCAAATCCACCGCTTATTAAAGTCTGTGTTTGGGTAGGTTTGGGGGGCACACGGTTAGCATCTTCTGGTAAGGGTAAGGGTTGGGGTGGCGGCGGACCGGAAGTCATTTTCAGATAAGCAATATAGATTTGCAGTATTCTGCGTCACAATAATTTCTATGATTTCTCTTGTTACATCCGGTTTATTCAGAACCAAAGCTCACAATCTCGTATTGCATCAACGAACAAAGTACTCATTTCATATGAATGTTTTTAGCTCGAATGTTTTAGCTAAATAGATTTTTATAAGTGAACAACCACGGCAGCAGCTAAGTTTCATGGTTTCCTTATGAACCAGATTTGCATAGAATACCATTGCCACTCCACCTTCACATCCATTTTCTTCGGTTGATAGAGAAATGTTGGCTATGCGTAAAAGTGCCTACAAAAGGATCGTGAAACGAAACTTGTTATACTGCTCCATTAGTTTATAATGCACTGAAAGATCATCGTCGCCATCATCATCATCATCATCACGAGCTCAAATGTAACTTCACAAAGGAAAAGTATCCGAATACTGCTAATATACTCTTCCGAGCTCAATCCTTCTCCCTCTCTGCTCTAGTCTGAAATAGCGGAGCCACTACAACGTGCAATACCAATCCGTTCATCCTTTTCATATACAAAGTGTCTACATGCTCCGGCGAAGCCACCGAGAAATAGCAACCTAAGACGATGGCATTGCATGTCATGTGCTCTCCATATTTCTCTCTTGAATCATAGTCAGCAGACACACGTCTCTTTTCTCTCTCTTTTCGTGTAAATAATATACATACCGTTGCCAAATATGCATATGCATACCCAAAAAAGTTTTCAGAGGTGGTGGTGGTGTGGTGGTTGCATTATTGTATCATAAACACACGTAATACTTTGATACATCCGGATTCTTGCTAAAAACTTTTCTTTCAGTGTAAATGCAATAAACCGGATACGTCTCATCGCAGGAGCACGGAGTACTTTGCGTAGATGTAATGAGAAAAGGAGATGCGATGAAAAAAAATTTGTATTGACATAACAATACTATTATGCAGCTGTTAGGTCCACAATCTATTGCCTCATTTACCATTAACTTAGCAGCAGCCAGCACACCTTCTCTTCCCCATATTATCATCCAGTCAAGCCAAGGCGCTTTTAGTACCTCCAGAGCTTTGGCACACACGATAATATGCTAATCAGGAGGCGAGGACATGATCCAGAGCAATCAACTTTACTGCTACGGTAAAATGCAAAGACATGATGATCATCATGATTTTCCGTGGAATATAAGACCATCAACCATAACATAATTTTCTTCCACCGTGTTAATTCACTGAGAGCGCTGCATGGTTTCTCCATTTAAAACATCTCTGGAATGAACTCCCAGCTCCCAGTAATAAAAACGGGGCTGGGTTGGTTGGATAATGTGATAAAACCTTATCGTTATTTGAGATCATCATCTCGCTCATCCTGTCTCTCTCCCATTCTCCCACTGGCATATTTGCCTTCATACTCCTAGTAGTCTTCATGTCATATGTATGTGCGTCGTGCGTACTCACTTCATTTCATTTTCATCCCACCCATGGCATACATACAGTGTGCATATCCTTGTCATCCTGCTCTTAAACCCGTATCTCTCTTCCCAGCTAATAAAATGTGGGAGAGAGTACCGAAAGCGATGATAATAATTATTGTTGGCATGTTTAACTCCCGTTTTTTACACTAAATTTGGGCCACGTAAGTCGAGTAGGATTTTGGAGATACATACAAGTGAAACATCTACTCAACTAGCTGCACATACACCATTCGTTTATTCGGTTCATTTGCTAAACCACTTTGTATTTATTTCTATACGAGTTCATTACTATAAGTTACAAATAACATTCCACGCATACCACTTGCTTCCCGGAGACTGAAAACATTTTTTCACCCTCTAAAATCTATCATTTCGATAGGGAGACCGGTGCGTGAAACCGATTACTATTTCAAATGATGTATTTTACCTTCATCTCCTCTCACAGAAGAATTAAAAGTGTAGATAATTCATAATATTGTACATGCCTGCTTATCACATATCCGAGTCATTATATTATACTTCTTATTACACTCATTATGTTAACTTTTTCATCGTAATCTTTCTCAACAAAGTCAATTCAATTTCTTTCAAAAGGAAAAGGTAAACGAGAACATTTATGCATGTACATTTTTCGTAGTAGCTGCGGTAAATGAACGAGACTGCATCCATATAGAAAAGACGAAGCGAAACTTTGTGCTGTTTCCCATTTCCCCTTTAATATGAAATGGAATAGACTAAGTTGCATAGTTCGTTTTTTGCTATGCGCATTATCAGCAGCCAAGAGCCAGCAGAAGCAAAGTGGAAATACTGGTTTGGGTTTTAGCATTAAACTTCTGAATTCTCTCTCATTTTTTGCCAGCCTATATAGTCAACTGTGGATGTGAGTACATGAACATGCTGCTGCTCAAACTGAAATTGTATTATTCCTTATGCATGGTGTGTGTGTTCTGTGATGATGGTGATGATGATGATGACGAAAAAAGGGGCTGGAGCTCATGCTCAGTCACAACATTGTTGAGCAGTAGTGTAGCCGGAGCCAGGCCAGCATAAAAAATATACACACAAGATGAAGGGAGTAAGCATGGAATGGAATGGAATTTTGTATACTTTAAAAAAGTTATGGATGGCTATAGAAGTATAGCTCTGCTAGGTAGAGAGCCGAGCACAAATACGAGCAGCAGCCAAAGAGCATTTACACCTTTTCTCTCTAACTTCACTCACTCTACTCGTCTTGATATAATAAAAAGCACTTTTTGTATTTTCCAATGTGATATGTGTCTCTAGAATTACTATACACACGGAGACTTACTACTACTACTACCACCACTGACTCTGGTCTTTTTGGTGTACTTACTCTATTTTCTCTCACAGTGGTACACACACACACATATTGCTTATACGGTGTACGAACTCACACACGAGCATTCACTCTATTTTTCCTTTTCTGCTCTAAAACTTTATACAGAGCTATCGTCATCATCATCATCACCATTTACATTACATATTGGATTGCATGGGCAGTATAGTCGTTATTTTATTGAGAAATTGCAGAGAGAGAAGGTAGAATAACAAAACATTGACGAGAAAATCGGAGAGAGATTTCCTTCCACCAAAAAATAAATTGTTTGTGTGGATGGACACAAAAGTGAAAAGAAAATCAGTTGGTGGAAATAAGATAATATTGTCCCTCAAAAAAAAAGGAAATAATTTAGAATTCAAAGGGAAAGGTTGAAAAAATATTGTAAAAGTGTCTTTTTACTCTCCCCTTTTGGTGAAAACAAAAAGGGATAGAGAAAGTTCCCTTTCCTTGTGAACTTCCCAGCTCTCACTAAAAATAGTTGTGCATCGAGTCACTTGCATGAATTTATGTTGTGATAGTCGGATTTTTTTGCGGTTTCTTGAAGAAAATATATTTATTCAAACTTGAAAACCAGTTCGATGACATAGGCTTTAAATATCTGGAAAAGGCGTGTCGAAAGTGAAAAAGTGGAATTTGCAACTTGTTTATCCTGAATTTGACTACGAGGTTTACTAATTTGTTTGACAATATGTATGAAATTTGCTACTTTCCTCTTCCTCCTGCTCACTATGTAAAACATGACAATTCTCTTTTGTGAAATAAAAGAATGAAATAAAACACAAGTTGTACGAACGACTCCACACGTTATTTTTGTCTGTATCTCCATTGCAGAGTACGCAATGTTTCGCATTTGTATGCAGAAAAGATCCCACTTTAAATAGCTCATCGACTTCTTGAAGACAAGAAAGACAACATTAAAAGCATAAAATCTGAACTGGATCTCAAACAGCATCATCATCACCACCATCAGCATTTTTGTCAGAGTGAGAGAGGACAAGTGAATGAGCTCAGTCTCTAATTTTCTTCTCTCTGTGTCTCTCGCTGAAAAGTCAGCCATTTCATTTTTCTCTGTGAATAAACTACGGTTTTTTGCTTAAGTAAACAAGTGCATATGTTACGAGAGGAGAGATGAGATAAGAGAAAACCACTACCACCACCAACACGGTGTACAAAAATAATAATATGATGGTGTACTAAATGCAAATATCCCCTTTTGGCTAAATACAGTTTAGTTGTCGTGTGGTCGGTTCAAAAGAGCAGGACATGATTACTGTAGTCGTAGATTTGTAGTAGAAGTTACTTTGTGCAGTGGTTCGACAAACAACGCAACGCTCAGTTTCTTTTCAGTTGGAGCTAGCCAGAGCAGATAGATAACGAGAGAGTCACAAGTGGAAGCAAAAAGTAAATGTGCTTTAGGAGACAAAGTGAATTAGGCATAAAATATATTTAATTGCAGTGTGTGTATCGTCATCATCATCATCTCTAGCACACAGCAAGAGTGGAATTGTGTCTACCTAATGCTCTTTAAATTGCTACTTATAGCGAGTGCTGCTGGATGATTACTTTGAATGAATGAGTGTGTAAGGAACGTGGAGTAGAAAGAGAAGAGGGAACGTATATCGTAGAGAGTAGTAGTCATTTAATGATATCATCATCCTAGGCTCGTCTTCTCTTTTGATCCGGATGATTTTCCTCTCTTATTTCTGACGATGAGTGAATAAAAGTTTTGATTTCTGATATATAGAGCTTTTATCAATCGCGCAGAATCAGAACAAAAGATTCATTGCTACTAATTCATGCCTTAATTCCATATCTCACCTGCTGGAATACTCTTGTCTTCATCTGTAGTCAGTGAAAATAAGCAAAGTGCTCGAA
>JAQGAP010000213.1:0-51246 GCA_034697805.1 Orchesella bifasciata
CTGAAAATTCATTCTCACGTCATGACAAAATATCGCGTACTTGGAAAATCCGGAATTACAGGAACAACAAAATGACAGTTAAATTACAGGTGGTATCGTTTTGCTAGAATTTGGTAAAAATCTGGTAGCCCATTAAAATACCACAAATCCGGGGAATGCCAATCCAAATAATAATATAAAGTAAAGCCGAAAAGGTATGTTTTCTCTTAATTCTGTTGAAAAATCAAGATAATTCGAAACACCTGGAACAGCATGAAAAATTAATATGCATGAGAATACCTGTTTTAGTTAAATTTGACCAGAAAACCTAGTTATTCATTACATCCCGAAGGAATTCAAGTTGAAATAAATCTTCCAAATATAAGTAGGTATTATGTAACCTACAAATTTCCTCAAACAGGGAATCCTGTTTTCAGGAGCAAGTTTTTGATGTAATAAATTTAGCAACCCTTCACCAAAAACGCATTTGATTTAGCATCCAATTGAAATTCATACTCATAATCACTTTCATGCTCATCTCTATTTGAGTAGGGGGCCTGGTGACGCATACAAAATCCTCTTAAGAAATCTAATTCCAAGAAAACATGTCACGAATCAGGTTTCGGCCAGGAAGGTCTTGAGTACCACGTGCCGTTATCCCATATTCCTTTATGTCTGCCACGCAAAATTTATGATAATATTTTGCAACAAATATTTTCGAAGCCGCGCAAAGCATCTCAATTTTACTAATTAGTTTTACAATTAGACTCAATCAAATAAACAATAATAACATGTTTGGCTTACAAAATATGAACCCATCACATAATGCATTTATGCAATTATAGAACCAACAGTAGCTCACTTAACAGCCTTGGGTTTTATGCAAAGGATACTCCTAATCTGATAATCTCCATAAATATCTTATAAATTATGATGATAAAGTGACGATCAGTAATGGTCAAGGCACGCAAAAGGCTCCACTGTCTTAGAGAGTCATTCATTTTGTTGTGAATCAGGAAACCGGTCATAATTTCTCCAGCCAGGGTGTCATCTTCAGTTTGGAAAAAAGTTGAATATTTATGAGATTAACTAGGAAAAGGCTTCACCGCAAAGCAAGGCAATGAAAGTTGGCAAAAACCATGCTATTCCATAAACGTGAACGGGCTGAACTGGTTCCAGATGCCGTAGGAATACCAGAGTACCATACTCATAATAAGCACGAAGCAAAACCGAGGTATGGTATAAAATGGGTCAGTGCAGGATCCGTACTTTGCAGTATTTTTCTACAACCTGGAGAATACGCATTATTACGCAAATTCAGATTTCGGAAAAAATAAAAATCAGCTTTTCCGAAAAAATCCGTAATGGGTAAGAGCGTGCTAGCTCTGCTCCTTTTTGGGGTGATTGGATTTGTGAGTGCTCAAAGAGGATCCTGTGGTAGACGTAAGGCTTATACATTTACAAATTTTGCTTAATCCTTTTCACTGCTATAGGAATAAATGCGAGCTTATAAACTATACATCATAATCGTTATGATGAATTTTTCTTCAGAAAAAAAACTAATGCGCTGGTGGCTAATTTCAACGCCGTTTGAATTAAAATATTTGAGAATAATAATATGTGCTTCTGAAGATCGTAGGGTCACCACGCCTGAGTATAATATAATCATGTAATGATGTTCAATATTTGCAGAGGTGGTTCACGACTCGTTTACCGACTCCAGAGGTCAAACCCACAACTATTTCTTCTCATGGCAGGACACAGGATCTCTAGGAGGGTTTACTGCATCCCAAGCAAGTAACTTTTGCAGAAACAACTGCATGCAACTTGTATCCCTCGAGACTCCTCCAGAGAACAACTATGTGAAGCGCTATGTTTCTGGTAGTGGAGTCAGTGGAATTTGGACCGCAGGAAGGAAAAGTGGTTTTGGACGATCCGGCCTTGTAAACGGCTGGAGCTGGGGAACTGGAGAAAATATTAAGGCTACGGACAACCGTCTTAATGGAGACTGGAGTGATGCTGGACCATCTGGACCACAACCAGATAACAACGCAGCACTTCGGGTAACCAACCGTGAAACTGGGGTGAAATGAGAATTAATGATTTTGGAATGAAACAGTGTTGTAGACTTAGGATTCTTTTTAATGTTTTAGGGAGGCGGTGATGAAGGTTGCCTTGCAGTTCTAAACAACCGATTTAGAGATGGTATTAAATGGCACGATGCAAATTGCAATCAAAGGCTGGCTTTCGTTTGCGAGGGTAATAATTTGGGGGGTAGCAGACAGGGTCGTGATGGTCGGCGTCCGGACAACAATGTAGGAGGTGGAAATTTTGGACGTCAAAACACTAGAGGAGAAAATCTAGGAGGTCCAGATAGAGGATTAAATGTTAGAGGTCCAAACAACAGGGGAAACGTTAGAGATCAAAACAACAGGGGAGATGTTAGAAATCCATTCGCCAACGGAAATGTTCGAGATCAAAATACCAGGGGAAATGTCAGAAATCCAAACCCAAGGTCAAATGTTAGAGGTCCAAACACAGGAGGACGTAATACTGGACGCCCTAACAATGGACAACAAGAATTCGTCTTCGTCCCCTTTGGAAACGGAGCCGGTAACAATGGACAACAAACTGTCGTCCCCTTTGGAAACAGAGCCGGTAACAATGGGCAAGTAAATAACTTAACCCCGAACTTTTTCAATGGAAATGGATTTCCACCTAACACACAAGGGGCTGGAAGATTCCCCAACAACTTGCAAGGGGGCTTCACACCCCAAACCAATGGAGCAAGGACTGGTCTCGGAAACAACCAACTTTTTTTTCCTGTTGAAAACATTGTAAGAGGGAACCCTGGACTCACGTTTTAGTCACATTGCCCCAATTTAGGAGTCCTATTTTGTCAAGCTATTGTAATTTAAATCGCGTACATACATATCAGCTTAGTCAATTACCTACAACCGAGTATCGATGGAAAACGTAATATTGCTCACTTCAGAAAGTTTTCTACAACTTTTAGTTTTTAAACGTATATTGAAAAACTATTTTGATGATTTTGTTATTTCTTCCTTGCTATCTGTTTTAAAATAAATTGAATGATAATACAAAATAAATTTGGTTTTATATGGAGAAAATTACTGAAAATGTTTCATTTCTTATTCAGTTTTCACTTTCTCCGGGCAATGGATTGATTGCATCGTTTCATTAAGTCCATCCATAACATTAATAAAATTTTACATAATTCTGATCGATGAATCGAATGGTAGTTTTTATGGATGTATAGTTGAAGTAGCAAGTCAGAAGATAGGACTTACCCCCATTTACCCCCAATTTTGAATGCATTTAGGCAAAGCTAGGTCAATGTCAACTGGTACTTGCTATTCCGTTAGAATTATCGTTAAAAACTAGACTGCAGACTGCAACAATGCGTAAACTGGATTTTTAACAGAAATTAAAAATGACATCTGATAATTAGTAAGATGATCTAACAAAATTTTTGACAGGGCGAACAGAAATGCTACGCATGGTTATGCTTCATCCTCTTCAATTCAATAAGATTAAGGAGAACAATGCTTTTGGATTTTGTTGGTGAAGACGAGCAAGTTATTTCTGAAGCATTTGATAGCATTTATCATACTCCTGTATTGTTTTACTAGGATAGCCACCTTTTAAACGTAAAATCTACATTAATGGTACAGCAGTACAAGGTCTTCAATTGTTAAAATTTTAATAGATTCCTCACATTTACTATTCTTTGTACTGCTTCAGGTTTGTCTGAATCATTCTAAATAAAATAATTTATAATTTTAAAGATGCTACTGTGCATCTCACATCCACGTCATAAAAAACACATAATACGAATGGCATGAAGTAAATTTTCCTACCTCCATACACTCAATCAAAATCAGTAAATCTAAAGAATAATTATTTTGCTATTTCATGTAGTTCACGTCGCAAAAATTGAAATTTTTACTTTGATAACTTTATATAATATAATTATTAGCAACAATTAATAACTTAATTAGTTCCTGTTAAAATAACTCCAAGCCCTCGATAAATCTGGTTTCCAATTAAATTAGTTCGAACATGTTAAATAGATATGTGACTTTAAACTTCTTAAATATTTTCTGAATTTCTACTGCTTTCTTTCCATTGCAGGAACCTTCAATACTGGAAGTCCATGATGATGTATTCCAAAACACGTTAACAACCTGACACCAGCGTTGCATGATGGCGGTTAGAATTTTAGCTTTTAGATCGTGTTTTATTAGAATTATGAAGGTGAAAAGCAACAGCCACATTTGCCACCTATTTTTTTTCATTATGCTCTTGCTTGTAGGCCAGGTCTCCAATCCTGCGAATTGCGTGGGCTTTGGCGTAGTGATGTTGGGACTGATATAAAAAAACAAGCAGTTGGTTAGTTCAGATATTTCCACGCGTAATACTAGCCCAAATGTCTGGACAAACAAGGCGATTATAATTCCAGACGACACGTGTTTCAAGTTCCAAGAATTTCAGACTGATAACCAAAAAACCTTGTTACTCAGCATTCCAAACGAATTCAGACTGAAATTTGAATATCAATTTTATACACATTTACGTACTATACAAGATTCCTCAAACAAGGATTCCTGTTTTAGAAGCAACGTCTCATGTAATAAATTCAACAACCTTTCACCAAAAAGGGATTTGATTTACTATTTACTCTTTAATTAAAATTCATAATCATGATGATCATCCTGATCTGATAATATGCAGCTTCTTTTTATACAAGTGTCTGGTGACGTCATAATCCTGTAACCAATTCAAGCAACGTGTCACGAATAGTTCGCTGCATCAAAAGGTTCGCTGCAGTCAACTGTCTAACTTTTGGAACTATAGCGATTCACTCTACGCTCAATTGATTCAATAAATCAATAGAAAAGGGTTTGAATCTGCCGAAATCTGAACTCAAGGCATATTGATGCAGTTTTCTTAAACCATCCTATCCCAGCATCAGCGTCCCAGAAAACTGCACTTCTTATTTTCTTGGAGGAAAATTTGCTATTAATATAATGTGATAATCTGCATAAAAATCATCTTAATTATGAGATTATGACAATGTTAAGACTACTCATACGCAAGCCACGCAACTGGTAAAATATGCTGCATGTGTACAACCGTTTTATTACGTCAAAACGAAATCTGGTCGAGTGTCATCGTTTCCAGTTTGTAGAAAGATTCAATATTTATGAGTCTAAAAAATTCCCCAGTAAAGCCAAATGAGGTGTACAGGTTTTCGGTTTTACCAAAACCTGTTCCACAATTATGGTATAAAACGGACCAGCTTTGGATCCGAACTTTGTAGAACTTCACTGCTTTTTGAGGAATACAAATTATCTGTTTAAACACACATTCAGCGTAGATCAATAAGTTTAATCAAACTTACCTCCAGAATTGCAAAATGGATACCAGCAGCAAGCGTGTGATTTTACTGCTCTTATTTGGAGCGATCGCTTATGTAAGCGCCCAAAATCTGGATTCCTGTGAAAGACGTAAGATTACCCACATTTTTCAGAGAAGATTTTTAGAGTTTTCATCAGTTAAAATTATATTTGTTAACGCGTACTTTTTCAGGGCGTATTCACAATTCCTTCACTGACTCCCGAGGAGTAACCCACAACTACTTTTTCTCATGGCTGGATAGCAGAACCCAAGCTGGATTTACTTGGTCCGAAGCGAGGGGCATTTGCCAACGCCATTGTATGGATCTCGTGTCCCCCGAGACACCCTGGGAAAACAGTTGGTTAAAACGGCAAGGAATTCCTGGGCAAGGAATCTGGACTTCGGGAACAAAGCAAGGGTCTATTGTAAACGGATGGATGTGGAGTGCGGTTGGTGAAAGAATAAAACCCACAGACAACTACCTGAATGGGGACTGGAGTAATGGTCAGCCTGATAACAGAGATGCACGGGTAAGCAAAAATGGGGTGAAGTGAGAAAGGAAGTTATTTCCTTATAAAACGAGCGATCTAATGGGAAATTTTTATTTATAATGATTTTTAGGGTATTGATGAGGGTTGTATTGCAATGATGAACAACTTCGATGGCATCAAATGGAACGATGTAGCTTGTGACCTTAGAATGGCCTTTGTTTGCGAGGACTCCGATTCCCTTCTCAGAAATGTAGGCCTTAGAAGCGCTCGTCGAAGAAACTTGGGAAATAATAATAATAACTGGGACTCCAGACCTGTTGGACAAAATAATAATAACTGGGACTCCAGACCGATTGGACAAAATAATAATAACTGGGAATCCAGACCGATTTGACAAAATATTAATAACTGGAACTTCTAAACTAACACAAAATAACAATCACCGAGACGTCATATGGTAAATCAATGCATGGTAAACAGTGTACTATGTTAATTTTGTATTGCAGAACGTAAATAAAACAATGAGCTCTTGTAAACTATCTATCAATTTCTATATATTTTGAAAATAAATTGAATGACATACAATACTAAAGAATTTAAGTTTGTCTTTTATCATTAAGCAATTTCTGGCAAGATAATTGCAGCTAAATAGTCAGTTTTCATACTGCATTTCAAATCCATTAAAAAAAGCCCAAAGTTCATCTCTCATTTAGTAGTTCGTAAGAAATAACGAATATGCATGATTTTAAAGTTTTCTTATACTTATTCGAGATTAAAATGAATGCGTAGTTCATAGGTTAACTCTTTTGTCTGCGATGTTAAATTGAAATTATGGATTACAGTCAAAAGTAATACGCGCCTGGGAAAATACAAATTTCATTACAAGTTCACCGGTAATTTGCATAGAAAAATTCAGTAACTTCTTGAATGACATCATTCAAAACTGAAAATATCAGAAATATGATGTTACTAATTTGGTTTATTCCACTTTCTCCTAATCCATAAAGGATTACTTGGACGAGTGGAAGATCCAGAAAAAAGATAAAGGCAATTATGTGCGAATATTTTTCATTCTTCTCCTCGCAAACCTTCAATATTGTGAATGGCTCAACGAGTCATGCTTCAATGTCAGTAGGTACTTTTATTACCATGTAGAATGTACTTTTGACAACACATCATATTGTAAACTTGTAACATTATGTGCAACTCTATCAAACACAACATGATAATTGATAACGATTTGCAGAATGTAAACGATATGCAAATTCATACATGCACAATGCAGCTTCCCATCTTCACTTTTTTGGTTTTTTTTTCATGTACCATTTTTTGTGACCTTGTGAGATCTAGAGGAGCAAGCTGCTAGCTGCATCTTTTCTGATGTGTAGCATGTATAACACGTTTTTGTTACGAGCTAACGTCTAAAGAATTTAAGGATAGAAGCACAAGGCCTTCAACTTCTGACTGTTACATTCTTCGCACATTTGTAACAATGTATTTTATGTTTTACGTAAATTAATTAAAGAGTTTTTTACATAAATATGTGAATACAAACTACAAAGATTATGATTTATATAAGGCCGAAAGTTAATTGATTGTTTGCCAGTTGTTTGCCCCTAATGTAAGTAATCCAATTGAATTTTGTGCTGCCCTTGAATGTTGTCAAAATGCAGCAATATTTCAAACCTTTGTTTTAGAGCTAAAACAAAAATACAAAGAATTTGTATGAAGCCATATCAGTATTCATTTCACGGTTTATTTATTCATTAGTCACTACTCGATTTCGCAAAACGTAACTTCATGAGAAAATTTCCAAGAAATTTGTAGCACACGTGGATACTTAGTAAGCATTAGGTGCGATTAGCCAAATATCATATTTCACATTTCTGGTTTTCCATATTATAATATCTTGTTACTGCACTGCGGTCAATAATGTTACAGAACTACTCTGTGAATAGTACAGAATTCATGCTGCAACGAACAATTCACGGAGCATACCATTTTCCTCGAACCTGGAATCATAGCGTTGCATAATAAATTTGACTGCATGTCAAAAGAAAGATACAGTGATTTATATTTTAATAAAAATTTATAACATTCAGAAATCGAATGCTGTACAAACATTACACACCCTTTATAAACCTTTTATTCAAATTATTTATGCGTAGCAAACGATTTTATTCCTTACGGACTTTTGCAACGACAATGATTACTGTACATGTAACAATCAAATTTCAAATTCATTATTACTTTTAAAAAGAGTTCCTTGATCAGTTTCGAATTTTGTACTCGCGCAATGTGAAGAACACGCATTGTCAAGGCACCCAAGGGTCATGTAAAGCCTTCGCAATTCATTCATTCAAAAACGAAAACTAGGCAGCGTGTTTTTGGGCTCATCTTCATTTGCAAAATATGAATAATTATGAGACAAACAAGGAAAAGGTAGTGAAAAGGTAGAGGCACCCCAACAATTAGGTTGTGACACAAAATTACCAAAGAGCTATACCATTTTCATATATTGGATATTAATAGAGTATCCGCTTCATGCGAATCATCACAATATTGTTGTAGTCTATTCATATGTCTGGCAGTATTTGATTGAAACTTGAACAGCAAACATTTATTATATGAAGTGATTCATAAGAAAGAATTCCGCAAAAAAAGTTGTTCTTAGGAGTCTTCAAAATTGTGAAGTGTGTCCCTCAAAATCCGAGATGTATTCGTGTTACAGTGTTTGTGCGTTGCTCCTATGCGGGCTGTTAGTTTTTGTGGGTGCTCAAAAACCTGCACTTCCAGACGCGAGGTCATGTGAAAGAAGTAAGTTTAAAAAGATTTGTGAAATCCACATAATATTTTGGCTTTTAACTCGGAGCATGAAAGCATAACCTGAACGCCTCTAATATCATGAGTAGCTGTTTATATATAACTTTGATTTATAGATTTGTTTCTCCAAAATTTGGTATGATATTGTGATTCAATTTTCAGGAACGACTCACGCAACATATCGGGATGCTAGAGGAGTAGAACACGAGTATTTCTTCGCCTGGGAGGATCGTAGAACGAGCAACATTCAGTTTAGTTGGTCCGACGCTAGAAACATTTGCAGGCGAGTTTGCATGGACCTCGTTTCTATTGAGAGTTTAGCTGAAAATAGGTTCATAAAGCGACGTATGGCAAGCGGAAATTTGCCGAATACAGGGATCTGGACATCAGGAAGAAAGTGCAATTTTAACGGTTGCGACAGACCAGACCTTCAGCCCACGCTTGTAAATGGATGGTTTTGGAGTGCTGTCGGCGACAAGATAAGTACCTCCAACCGTGATGGTAGTGATTGGAGTAGTACCGGAAGGACTGGAATTAGTCAGCCTGATAACGATGAACTACTTAAGGCAAGACCATTTGAGCGAAGTGAAATAACTGATTTGTTTAAATGCGTTCGTCTAACAAAAACTTTTAAATGACTTTTAGAAAAACGGAAACGATGAAGGTTGTCTTGCAGTCCTGAACAATTTTTACGGTGATGGAATTAGATGGCACGACGGTGCTTGTGACCACAAGAAATCCTTCGTTTGTGAGGACTCTGATGAGCTTCTAGATTACATCGAGGAAAGGAACCCTGATATCAAGCTGTAAAGTTTAGATTTTACAAACGACTAAGTCAATCATCAGCTCAATAATTTAAGTTATTCCGTTATTCAATTTTCCTATTGATACAGAACTCTGTATTATGGAATTGACAAAAAAGTGTTCATGTTTACTCAAGGGTAATACATCCTTCCAATATATTACTGTTTAATCACTAATTATTTTGAAAATACATTGAATAAAACCAATACAACTACAATATTCTTCTGCTGGAAATGATTCTGGCTTGAAAAACTACAAGTATCGGATGTCGTGTAAATTTTAATACGAAAACATATTCATTGATTACATAATTTAATTCGTAGACTATATCTAACACAAACTTAATGAATTGAAAGGTTTTTTAAAATCGAAAGGTCCGAAAAGTTGTAGCAAATATAGACGCAAAATTTTCCAATTTTTGATGAAGCAAAACGTTATGCCTCAAATCTGTGTACTCTAAACTATTGAGAATCATCCATAGGTTGGACTTATGCAAAGGACAGTGGTGCATTGGTAATGTTCTCGGCATTTGCAATTGAGGTTGAATTTATTAGATTAGAATACCTAACCACTCGCACTCATATTAGCCCATGCACACAAAAGGCTTTAATGTCATTCAAATACGCATGAATAGACAAACCGGTCAGCGTGTTGGTGTCATCTTTTCAATTACAAAACGTGCTAAATAATTAATATACATGAGACCAAAAACTGAGCAACGAGGATGGGATGGCAGAAGCGCCTACGCGTTGCAACCAAGTGGTAACGTTAGTTCGAACAATTGTTTGTGCATGCATAATGTCACTTTACAACACGCAACAGTTTATTTGTGCGTTTGAAAGAGTACCTTGTTTCGCACTCCAAATCATGTTAAATATTGCATAAAGATTCAGTTAACTGATGCCATACGCATTAGTCTTGGGTTGTGTTGCAAAGCATGAGCATTAGTCGCGTGACAAAAATAACTGTGATTCGTGGAAGTAATAATTTTTAAACATATTTCTCAACTAATTGCAATGGAACTAAAGGGGAGAAGTGTTTTTTCGTTGCTCCTATTCGGAGTATTTGCTTTGGTGAGTGCTCAACGACAACTCGCCCTTCCAGACCCAAGATCCTGTGCTAACCGTAAGCCTCAGACTAATTTTCACAATTTGGCGTCGTTTTGATTTAAAATATGGTTTGTGAAAATGCATCACAAAATCTGCCTACGAGCGTGTACTTTAGTATTCGAGTCTAACAAGGATGCACATCGTCATATAATCAACAAGTTAAATTTATAACGAAAGTGAATCTGAAAAACGAGAGTTGTTTGCCAAGTTAAATATTGTTATTAATTCATACTGAGAAATATGACCAGTTTATGATGCAATTTGCTAACTGGTCACGTTAGTTAAGCATACCTTTTTAATTTTGCCCCCTTTGAAAGTGAATTTGCCTTAATCAATTCTTCATTTAACAAACCCCACCTTTTAGGGCCAATAACGTGTTTGCTTCAGCTTGATGAGTTACAACGTCACAAATTCCTATCCACAATTCTTATGATTAATGTATTTACGTAGATCTGTTGACACACTGGCGTGATTGCAGAGATACTGACTAATTGTTGGGTCTTAACTAAAATAATTCCATATTTGCAGGTGTGAAACACGCTACGTTCCGTGACGGCAGAGGTCAATTTCACAACTACCTATTTTCTTGGGAGCATGGCCCAACCAGAAACTTGGAGGTTGACTGGCTCGACGCCAGGAACATTTGCAGACGCCACTGCATGGACCTTGTCTCAATCGAAACTCCAGCAGAGAACAACCTCGTGAAAGCACGTCTAGCTCGGGCAAATATCAGGTATATCTGGACTTCAGGAAGGAAGTGCAACTTTAATGACTGCAACAGACCCGATCTCCAGCCAAATTCTATTAACGGCTGGTTTTGGAGTGGATCTGGGGAAAAACTTAGGCCAACCAACAATCGCAATAATGGTGACTGGAGTCACACTGGGGGCATTGGGAGACCACAGCCTGATAACAGGGAACTCCCCCAGGTAAGCAAAATGGGGCATTTTAAGAACATAAATAATTATCTTAAATTAAAAATTACCCATCAATTTTAAAATCGCAGGGAAATGATGAGGCTTGTCTTGCAATCCTCAACAACTTCTACAACGACGGTGTCAACTGGCACGATGTTGCTTGCCACCACAAGAAGCCTTTCGTTTGTGAGGATTCTAATGAGCTGCTCAACTACGTAAGATCTAGGAACCCTGGAATCAGATTGTAAACCTCCACGCAATCATGCAGGCTGCCATGAGAAAACCGATATATAAATCGTGAATCAATTTAGCCAACTGAAATTACAAATCCACGGTACCTAAATTTACAAAAGGTATTCTATACAATATAACAAGTGTGTTCAAATTTGTATCACGAACAACGTTGAGAAATAAATTACGAATCTTTTTGATGAACAAAATATAAACATTCCACTAAAAATTTCATTTGCAAAAATTCGTATTGAAAACGAAGCTTTGGAACGCCGTTTCAAATAACCATAGACTGTAAAACAAATCCTTATCGACATATGTGGTTAAAACCTAAAAAATGGCTGTTAATTAATATCATTCATGCAATTAGATGATGCTGTTAATGTAGACTCTTCTCTTTACATTTACCTTACATCTTAAGAAACACCTAAACAATGCCCCTCCAGTCCGTGACCCTGTGGGGTATGTTGAGATGTCTTTAGATGAGAAGCTTATATGAGGTTCCTTAGCAATCCACCCTATTTGAGTTAACCACTTAACTAAAAAATAAATTCTCGCAAAAATTAATAATTTTCTTTATTGAAGATAGAGCTGACTTTTCACTTTTCATTCTCATCTCGTTTTTCAATAGAAAGTTTCAATTTAGTGCAAAAAATGAAGCAAATTCGTCTACTTCCATTGTTACTCTCCTTCTGGGGAGGATGTCTTCTCCCTCCTCCTCCGGTTTCCAGTCAATTTGTTCCCTTCACAGGGCAAATTCGGCAAGCTCCCTTTTGCATTGACCCGGATGAAACAGACCTAGAAAATTTCAGGAAAATCTTCGAGTACCACAACCAAGACCAGGATGCATTGAAGCGGTTCGTCCCGATTTCCATTGACACCAAAAGGAGTCCATCCGGATTCATAAAAAATGTGAGTAAATCATGATGATTATCTCAGTTTAAATTCCTTTTCAACAACTCATAATATCTTTGTTTAGATTGAGCTAACCAGAATCAGCCCCGTTCCAATCCCTGACGACCATCCGTACAAACGCTTCCACAACTTCTTCCACGTGACCATCACCGCCGACCCTATGAGCGACGGGATGGAGGGTCTCTTTGTCCAAGCCATCTCCGCCCCGCTGGGCGTCCCATTTGGAGAATTCGTTACAGATTTCGACTGTGGAGACTGCGCCGTGAAGACCAGCGCCCACGCAGCTGTGACAGCTATAGTTCCCTGTACACTCCGTCCTCAAGCCTCCTACCTCCATCCCACAACCTTAGCAATCGGTGGGTTCAACAAACCCGCCGCAAAATTCCATGAGGCTCACTTCCACTTCAGATACGTGGACTATCCCTGCTTTGACGTGACTTTTGCACAATTCCTGTAAGATTTTTACGTCTTCAAAAACTAAACACTTTTCAAAAAACCAACTGTTATATTGTTAAAAATATTCCAGAATCATAGCCGTCCGAGACTTCCGGCTGAAACAATTCGAAACATTTTACTCCTCACTCATGCAAGTCAACATTGAAGCTGTTGGGGCTCCCTTTCCCATGTACTACGGTTGGGACTCTTCCCAGATCATGTGTCACTCCCCAGAATTCTCGGACATGTCGGAAAACTGGATACCTTTCAAGAATCAACGAGCCAAAGTCAAGTTCAGCTATGAGTACGAAAAGTGCATGCTGGCAAACCTCAAAAATCCGCACTGGACCTGGGGCTCAATAATGTGCCCTCCAGGCCCAATCACTTGTGGAACGGACTCCCCTCATACCAAGGATCAGCCACCCTCCTCCTCCGCCCAGTGGCAAGCTCTCCGCGAACAATACAGCCATTTGAGCGATGCCGCAACCTCCGAATTTGCAACTGAAACCTTCTGCTACGATTGTGGTAAATGGCCGTGGACAATTGGACCTCCAACTTGGCCACTTCCTCCGGTGACGATTGAAGAAGTAAAAATAAGCCCGAACGCGACGATCGTCACCCCAAAACCAATTATCTACAAACACATGAACGTTTGTGAGGAGGTGAGGGACGTCTTCGGCAAAAACCCGGAAGGCTCCCGAAACCGAACAGAAAAGTGCGAAAAGGACGCAACCTTTGATGAGCGGCTGGAACGGAATGGGTGGCGGCTGGCGCAAGTTTCTCTCAAAATCCACGGCCTTTTGATGATCTTCACTTGGACGGTGGCCAGCAACTGTTTGATCTACTCTGCACGCTTTTTGAAGGAGGCGACAATCATAGAGAAAGGAAAGGGCTGTTTTAGCTTAGGGATTTGGGTCTGGGATCATATTTTCTGGTTGTATATCGGCTTCGGCGCGATGTGGATGGCAATTGGGCTGCTGATGATGACTCCGGACTCCCAGCCCATTTGCAATGCGTATGACGACGCTTATTCCACCCAGTTTTGCTTTGATTACGGGGTCGTTCATCAGGTCTTTGGGGGGTTTGCGGTGGTGCTCTATCATGCTTGCTATGTTACGGGATTTATTCGCCCGATTAATGAAACTATTCGGAAGGCACTCGTTTGGTATCACGCTGTGAGTGGATACGTCGCGAAATATCTTGGATGTAAGTAAATATACATAAAAGCTTCTTTTTTTCAAAATTGAAATGAAGAGAATTAAATTGGAATTTTTTTTTTGCAGTACTTTGCCTCTGCACAGCTCCATTCACAAAGCGAAGTAGTATTGCTCTCATTGTCTGCTCGGAGCTCGTCTTCCTGATCTTGATGGGGCTTGGAACTTTTATCCAGATTCAGATGGACAAGAAAATCCTGTTCTTCCGTCGACGAGTTTTGTATCCCGTGCCGGAGGCTATTGACACTTTCATTGACCCGCCGTATCAGTTCTTTAGAATGATTGTGTTCCCCATTCTCATTTTCACGCAGTTGGGCTTCTTTGGAGGGCAAGCCTTTGCCGTTTTCAGTCAGAAAGAGATTTTAGATGTTTAAGTAAATAAAAGAGAGGAACCATTTCATGTATAATGTATAATTATAATTATGATGAATGTAACAAAAATATGAAGTATAATGTAGATAAATGATTACGCAAATATGGATAATAATGTTTTAATAAAATGACTTGAAAATTCCAACGTCGTCCAGTAATTTATTTTCCACATTATCATTCCAAAGTACACATAGGTATTGGCTTCGGTTTTTGTCATAACCACTTCTCGCTCTTATTTTCACAATGTTTCTCAATTTAAAGTCCAACAAAAAACCACTTATCTAACTCTACTTGTAATGCCAATTGGTTAAAAAATCTACATGTCATATATGTACATTAAGTTACAATTGTTTTCGTTACAAGACCTTGAAAAGAATGTTACGGTCATCTCAATCATCATCATCATGAAAAGTCGGATATATGTGTACAGTTGCCGGCTGCAGTGATATGTTATGCAGCTGGATGAGAAATGACCTTGCATTGCTGACCAATAGTCCACCAGTTGCTGACAAGCATTTCGCATAGAGTCACCGGTTCTCCATTCAGCTCTGAATTCTGTGTGATGAGGTATATATTATTTGAGTGATTAAATTTGAAGGAATTTAAGATTCAGGATGAGCTGTTGTAGTATTGAGCTAAGTTTAACAAATGTAGTTTTATTGGGAGTACTATTTTTCGCTGGGAAAAAGCTACTCAAGTTCTTTCAGAAATGGAAAATCGAAAAAATGCTGTAAGTCAGTTAAACAAATTACTTATAGTACATGAACTACGACAGATATTTGTAATTAGTCATTGTTTTTATATTCTAATAGAGAAAGGTGGGATGACGCTCCCAAAGACAAAGTTATTCTGCATACTGTATGGCGTTGCAAGCCACTACCTAGCATTTCGCCTTACGGAATGAAATTAGAAACTTATTTACGAATGGCTAAAATCCCATATGAGGTAGGTGTCTACGGAAATTCACATAAACGATAACTGAAAACAATAATTGTACAAAAATTATGACATTCTTCAGTTGGACAACAAAGACCCAATGGGTCCTAAAGGAAAGCTTCCCTGGATTACCTACAATGGAGTTCATGTTGCTGATTCACATTTGTGCATTCAGTTTCTGAACAAGTAAGTTAAATTTATGAATAACTTTTTTCTCTTTCATCAAATTAATCTGAAGTGAAATGGAAATCCAAAACTTTATGTATGTTCCAGGAAATTTGGCATCAATTTTAACAAAAATGTAACAAAAGAGCAGCAGGCCACCGCACGCGCTTGTAGAATCGTGTTGGAAAACCATTTTGGTTGGGGAATGGTTCAGTATCGATGGATTGAAAATGGAAGCTCTTTATCTCGTTTAATGAAGATTCCTGGCATTTTCAAGATTTTACTACCTCTTCGAGCCTACCAATCACAGCAGAAGATTAATGAAGGCTTCGGCAAACACACGCCAACAGAAGTTTACCAAATGACAGAAGCTGACCTTCACACAGTTTCTGCTTTGCTTGGCAGCAAAAAGTTCTTTGGCGGAGATGAGCCTTGTGAAGATGACTGTGCGATTTTTGGTTTTGTTTCGCAACCTGTGTGGGCAATGCCTGGATCTTCATTTGAGAGGCTTTGTAACGGTAAGAATAAAAAATCATCATCAAATCAAACTTAAGTTGTGAGTTGGGGGAATGATTTTTATAACTACTTTTTGCTACATGTAACTTTCAGGTGAACTCAAAAACTTGAAAGAGTATTGTGAACGAATGAAGGATCGCTATTGGCAAGATTGGGAAGCTTGCATGGACAAATCCTAGAATAAAAATTAAGTTATTGTAGAAGGGTTCCCTTCAAATCTTCATGGTGGCATCATATAATCTGATTTAATATAATAAACATGTATTCAAGCCAGAAATTCTTATCTAAGCTTATTGCGTTGTTTAATTGGACTGTCCAATTTGGACATTAACTGATATCATGCAGACTAGCTCCACATAACGTCACAATTTAAATACATGACGAATTTGATATGAAATACGGAAATATATTCACGATGTTTGGTGTTATAGTTCGGAACCACTACAACAGACAGTGTATAGGTTAATGGGCATTATTCCATTAAGTTAAACAAGAGAAACTGCATTTCGGTAGTCAATGTAATCATTGATATGAACTGACGTAGCTTATCATCAAGCTCATATAAACTTAAAACCAGCAGCGTGGGTATAGAGCTTGTGTCACAGGGTTTTTATGTGTATGTCAATCCTTTTTCCAATAATAACAGGATGTGCTGATAATCAAAATTGTAATCTTGCAATTGTGTGTTTACATACTATGTGCAAATGCTTCCACAAACTAGCAAATAATACGGAGAAATCTGCTCACAAAGTACATCGTTAGCATAGTGCAGTGGTGGAGTACATTTGCTAGTAGAAATATACATAACAAAGTAAATAAAATCCTCCGAAATCATTCATTCAATGAAAACAAACCATTAATTATACATCCAGTTATACTTAAATTCAGCTAACTGTTAGCGTTGTTTTAAACGATTTGTTTAATTTGTAAAGATGGCACTTCCAGTTAACTTCAGCCAAAATGCCAATCGAAGGGGCAAGTGGAGTTTAGTTTTGCTCACTGAAGTGAATGATAATGAAGTTGCAAAAGAGTTGTTAAAACTTGCTGTGCCTGATTTGTCTAAAATTTTTGTTAACCCGAATCTTAATAAACTTATGCTAGAAAGTTTTAAAGCGAAGTGTGACCTAGAAAGCGTCGAGTCAGAAGTCTTAGAAACTTCTACAATAACACCTACGAATTGGGGAATTGAATTTTTAAAACTACTTAGTCAAAGGTATCAACTTACTAAAAGTGTATCATACTATTTTGCCACTTACCACAAACATTTCTTAAAGTAATGTTTGTTTTTTAGACACGATGTAAGTGCTGCTTTAGATCATCTATGCAACTTGGGTGATCATCGTTTGAAAACCTACCAAAAGAAGATTCATGATGTTTTCAATCAAGGAAAAGGAAGAGTTATAGAAAACACTATTTTATATCCAAGCCGTAATAAAAAGTTGCACGATGGTCAGTACACATTTAATTTCTAAAAAATCATTCTAGATTTCCAAAATCGTTTAAATAATCCAACCTTGTGCTTTTTAGATACCTACCTCAACGTTTCCCCATCTACAGCATACAAGACGAATCAAACGAGGTTAACTTTACTTTGTTGTAATTCTTCAAACGACGGTTCAGAGGAAGGCGAATTTGAAACGTTCCTATCAAATAACTCGAAAACCCCCGATATACTTGGCTCTCAATCTAATCGTCCAAGACCAACTACTACATGTAACATAACTGTTAATTATTACACTTTGATAATTAGTGCAGTTTTATTGATTTTAGCAACACACTTTTTAAGCAGTTTGTTTACTAGAAAAACTGGCATTCAGTCCACCCTAGGAACTAACTATGGAAGTGAAGCAGATAATGAAAGTTTTAATCTCCCTACTGTCTCTTTCACTGTGACAGCACCAGAAATATTAATAACTAAAACAGAATCAAATATTAGTAGGCTCGCTCAGAAAAGTAGTAATAATTTAACAATAGCTCAACATCAAGATTTTTCCAAAACTACTTCGCAGACTGCTCATACGTCAACGACACCATTCTCAACTACAACAACATTTTCAACTACGAAAATTGACCTTTTTGAACCCAGTACACGAGTCCCAGATGATAACAAAGATAAAAGTAGCTTAGTTATTCAGCACCCAAAAGATCTTCATAAACTTTGTGATATCAAAATGGAACACAATGTTACCATAAATTTTATGGACCACTTTGAATGGAACGACATTGAAGACATTGGTTGTAATTTTGCACTACCAATTACCAATCTTATTATTACTGGCGACCCCTCAATTCGAAATATTTATTACATTTTAAACCAAACGTTTCTCATTCGGAACATAAAAATCGTAGCATGTGACAAAATTAGTACCAGAAACAATTGGATTCCTCTAACAGGTTCCACTATAAGTCTAAATTCCTTATATTCATTAGAAATCTTATCAGAAGTTGTAGAATCAAGTTGCAGTCAAGTCTTTGCGTTTCTAGCAGGAACTGTGTTATTTTCTGAACTCAGTGAGTTAAACGTTCGTCAAATGACAGTAGCTAGCGATAACAAGCCAGAAGTTGAACGTATTATAAAAATGATGAGTGGTCCTCTGTCAATAACCCTAGACGGAGTTATAATGAGAAGTGAACTAAATATTAGAAACGAGTCTTTAGATTTGGAAAGCTTTAGTTTATCCCTACATAATACTTCTCGCCATTTAGATTTTGCTTGCCGAACCTTGATAAATTTTCTAAACAAGGCCATGTATGTTCCAGATCTCATGACAAGCTTGCCACTACTTAAACACTTTGAATGTGGAGAACTACAAAGTGAGCACAAGCTAATCCATATTAGGGATCTCAGCATTATAATCAATGTAAAAAGTGGAATAGAAACGCTTAACTTTGGTTTTATGAAGCACGTAACACAAATGGAAACTTGTGAAATAAACCTTATGGGTTGGAAAAGGGGACATTTAAACTCATCATACTTGCTATTGGAAGGTTTTTTAAACTTACCAAAAACCCTTAAAAATCTTACCATTTCAACTAACTTTGAAGCACGGTCTTTAGGACCGCATGGAACCTGCAAAACATTTGACAAGGTTAGAAATGCTGATGGTTTAACTATGTATTGTGTAAACTTTGATTTAGCTGCTATTGAAGCGGTCCCAGATCCACGTGAAAACAAAAACAGCCATAGTGAACCGATCAAATCTAATGAATCAGTTTCAGAAAGTTTAAGGAACGACTTGGGATTAGGCATGAGTATGATTGGGTAGCCAAAAGCAATAATTTTTGTTGAGCGAGGTTAGGATCAAAGTCATACCAAATTGTAAAAAAAATAAGTTTGCCAACATAAACTAGTCAATAATTTAGACAGATATTTTACTCTCAACTGTATTAATACTCAGGAAATATTATTCTAATAAAATATGTTCCGATATACTTCGCTCACTCAAAAAATGCCCAGTTATTACACATTACATCGGTGCTCAGCTTCACTTGAAAAATATCGTTTTTGCAAATTATTGCGTAATGGCGACTGCTCGCTCAAACATAAAACTCGCACATTATTTTAAATCTAACGTCAAGCATAGATAAACTTGTGCTTGTGTGTAACCGTTGTTTGCCAAAATTTGATGATGAGCTTTGGTTTAAAATCTCAACTTGTATCATCTGTGTATATTTTACATTGCAACTTTTTTTTTGTTGCTGGACCTTGAACAGAAAGCTTCGGTCATCTCTTTATCGGCATTACAAATTATCATGAACATTCGCGTGCCATGTAATATGTTGTAGGCGTACGAGAGAATGAGAAGCGACCTTGAATTATCAACTACCAGTGGCTGACAATTATTTTGGCAGCATTTGGAGACTCACCGGCTCTGCGTTCACTTCTGCACTCTGACGGCTATATTTTTCTTTAGTGATTGTGTTTGAAGAGTTTAATTCTCAAGATGGGTTGTTGCAGTGTTGAGCTAAGTTTAACAAATTTTGTTTTATTGGGAGTATTATTTTTCGCAGGGAAAAAGCTGCTAAAGTTCTTTCAGAAATGGCAAATTGAAAAAATGTTGTAAGTCTCAGTAAACCAAATTTTACTTGTTGAATAATAATGCCATGTACGTGACTTGACTGAAACGTAATATTATAATTGTTTTTACACGTTTTATTATTATCTTCACATCTTTGTTTATATATTATTACAGAGAAAAATGGGATAATGCTCCCAAGGACAAGCTTATTCTGCACACTGTCGGGCGTTGTAAGACTCTCCCTGGTATTTCACCGTACGGAATGAAATTAGAAACTTATTTGCGGATGGCTAAAATTCCTTATGAGGTAATTCGATTAAAGTTTCCATAGGTTTTGGCTGAAACCATGATCCATACAACAAATTGATATTTTTCAGTTGGACACGAAAGACCCAATGGGTCCCAAAGGAAAGCTTCCATGGATTACCTACAACGGAGTTCATGTTGCTGATTCACATTTGTGCATTCAGTTTCTGAACAAGTACGTTAATGATTCTTTTCTGTTATTTTTTTTAGTTAAATGGAAAAATGATTAATTTTGTGTGTTCCAGAAAATTCGGAATCAGTTTGAACAAAAACGTTACTAAAGAGCAACAAGGCATCGCGCGAGCCTGTAGAATCATGTTGGAAGACCACTTCATGTGGGGAATCGTTCAGTACCGATGGATTGAGAATGCAAACTCTATATCTAGTTTAATGAAGATTCCGAGCATTTTCAAACTTTTGTTACCTCTCCGATCCTACCAAATTAAGCAAAAAATGGTTGATCAAGGCATTGGCAAACACACACGAACAGAAATTTATCAAATGACAGAAGCCGACCTTCACACAGTTTCGGCTTTGCTTGGCAGCAAAAAGTTCTTTGGTGGAGATGAGCCTTGCGAGGATGACTGTGCCATTTTCGGTGGGATTTCGCAACCTTTGTGGGCAATGCCTGGATCTTCATTTGAGAAGCTGTGTAATGGTAAGAAAAAAAAATGAATACAAACTTACTGTTCAACTACTTAAGTTGAAAGTTGAGTGGGTTGCTAATTTGTTTCCATTTAAAACTTTCAGGTGAACTCAAAAACTTGAAAGAGTATTGTGAACGAATGAAGGGACGCTACTGGCAAGATTGGGAAGCTTGCTTGGATAAATCGTAAAACAAAATTGTTTTTTGTTGAATATCTCATTCAATTTGTGGTGTTCTTAGATAATGTGAACAGCAGATATAATGTAATAAATATGAACATTTCCAGCTACGTATAAGTATATGAACAATCAGTTTTTCATCATAAATATTGAACTGATTTGGATTTTATTATTTGGGGAAATTGAAATAGATATGCGATTTATCCATAATTTTTTATGTAAACCTTTTTTGGCATTTCCACGTCGATATTGATTACATTTAAGCCGAATCCGTATTATTAGAGTAGAGGTCTTATAGTCATTGTAAAGTAGCTGTGTCAAAGGTATGAGTTGATGCGAACAATGTCGTCAGTTATGTTGTTGGATGCTTACCCTGTATAGTTTAACTTGGTAAGTATAACTTAAGAGGCTAGTCATTTTCATCAACGTCTAACATTATTGTGATCCCATTATATTGTATAAATCATCAGCTTTGGTAGTACCAAGCATATTAATGTCACGCTTTTAGGAGCAAAAACTGAGAAACACATATTTCACCTACATACGCAAATCATGATAATTATTGGCAAGTTTTGCACCTTCCTATGGCCAAATTTTGGCCATAGGAAGGTGCAAAACTTTAATATTTGGCCGCCAAATATTAAAATGAAAATTTTCAAGGATACATCTAGTTCAGTGACTGAACTTCAGTCATCGCCAATCTCACCAAGTCACCGTGACGTCAGCTAAACCAAAATATTTCGTAATGTCTTCAGTTTCAGCCACGTTGTGCATACAGTGCCGGTATTTTACTACACGTGTCTGCTGCTTTTATTCTAAGACAAATTCTATTAGTTGAAGCTAGTCAGCAATTACGCTCTGCAGTGCGTACTTCAGTTTTAATAAATCCCTTTTTAAACAAAAATCAGAAATCCAAAACATACTTTTCGAAGAATGGCAGACCCAAAATACAAATTGACTTACTTCAACTGGATGTGGATAGCGGAGCCCATACGTTTCTTGCTGAGCTACGTTGGAGAGGACTTTGAGGATGTAAGATTTAGCTACGAAGAGTGGATGAAGGACGATAAGAAAATTAATAAAAAGGGTAAGCCTAATTCAAGAAAGTAAAATCTTAAGTCTTAGGACTGCTAGTTCAATATTCTTCATACTTTTCAAGACTTTCCCTACGGAAAACTGCCGGTTTTGGAAGATAGGGAGAATGGTTTGAAACTCGGACAAAGCTTCACAATAGCTCGCTATCTCGCCAGAAAATACAACCTAGTTGGAAAAACGGATGTTGAGGCAGCCAAGTGTGATGAGTATGCGGACGTGTTAAAAGATATGCTGTCAGGTAATTCAAAAATACGTATTTATTTTTGACCGAAGTAATATAAAGGATTACTATGTATTTTTTTGTTCGCAGAGGTAGAGCCCATGTGGCGTGCGGATGAGAAACGAAAGTCAGAAATCAAGGCGTCATTTTTGCAGAAAACAGTACCAAGATATTTTTCAGTGCTTGAGACAGATGTGAAGAACAATGGAGGAAAATACCTTGTTGGGAAAAGCATCACCTGGATAGACTTTCTCCTCGCCCACTTCACTGAAATGTTCCAGATTTACCTTGAGACAGACATTTTGATAAATTATCCAGCTTTAAAAACTCATCAGCAACACATTTTCCAGACTAGTGGGATCAAAGAATGGAGGGCTAAGCGGTCAATAACCCCTTATTAAGTTAATATTATAACTGTTGCTTTGTAAGAAATTGAGTTCAGTAAAATAAATAAGAGTCCTGAATTTTGGGAATATGTTGTGAGTTTGTTAACAATGAGTGTAATCTTATTGCAAGGAGCTAATAAGTATTCACTATTAAAAATATGTAATTAGTCCAATGATAACGCGATGATAATGCAAATGACGGACCTGATATGTGTGATGCTTTTTAAAAATGAATGGAAAATAATGAGCGTAAAGTAGTTGACGCAGTAAAAATTAATATTGCAAACCTGGACAAGATAAAATTTGTCGTAAAACTGAAAGCAACGTATACTTCCCACGTGATCTTGATATCTCTATCCGAAAGGATCATCAAATGCTACTTTCTTCACCAATGAATATTTTACTAAATCACAACAGCTCTCTGACCTGTTGTTGACACAAACTTCAAAACATTACTTTACTTAAAACGCTTTTGTCAGTGCCCATAATTTTGTCGCGCATTAAGTTTAAGCAAATCACATTTTAATATTCATAAGAAGTCACATGGAACCCGTCAGTTTTCGCGAAGCACTGTAAACACAGTTTTATCCAACGATTTGCCTGTGTTGCATTACTTTAATGAGGCAAATTTGCACATTGTTTGTGTTTGTGCGATTTTTAAACAAGCTGAATTACACATCATATAATTACAGCAAGCATAGCGTCAGCACTGACTTAATATAGAATTGAGTTCATATAATATTTTTCTCATAGCGAACCATCTTGTCTGATCCGGTCCAGACAGTTAACCTAACCACGTTCAACCCTGGTAGAATTTAGAATTCAGTAGACAAAAGCACTACATCCTGATCTGCTGACGTATCCTACTAAGTAAGGTTTGCTACGGAGGAAGAAATACAAGTATCTATTTGCATTAAGGTTGAAATCCTTGGTTGTTGTACAACTATGAGAAGTTAATTCAATCATGAGTCCATACGCATGGCTCCGATATCCATTGTCAATCCAACTTATAAAAATTAGCACGACCTGTTCTAGCCATTCAGTCATTCAGATTTATTTGTCAGTGTAACTTCAAAAATATTGATTTCATAATAATTTAGTACAAGTAAGTTTTGCTGTTTTGCTTATTCAAATTTACGTCATTCTAATTCAAAGTCTCCAGATGCGAAAACTGAAATCCTGCATAGTTTTGATAGTTCTGTGTTTTCAGATTGCCGTAAAATAAAAGGAAATAAAAAAAATTACATAGGTGATCATGGCAGAGTTTATCATATCAATAAACTGTTTCTATTAATATATACATAGTCCATCATTACCATTTAGCCCAACAGCAACCGTGTATCTGAAGATGCATACAATATTAATTTTTCACGACAAAAAAAGACAGTACACTGAAGCAATACAAATAACGGCAGAATATAAATTGTTGTTATTTCGATTTTTTTTACGTTAGATAATTTTTACGTTTTTTCAACTGATGAAGCGTTTTTAAGTTACATTTTTAGCATAAAGTTTATTTCCAGTCAGTTAGAGGTTTGAGAGTGGGGCATATTGACATAATCTTTAGTTCATTTAGTTTAATGAAACATGATATTAATGTAAATTGAAACGCAGCTACCAACTTATTTTCTACGTCCGAAAATGCTTATAACTGATGCTTAAAAATTGAAACGACTAGCCTTTCATCTTAGAAGCCGGATTCATTCAACAAAACAACTATCAACACGAAAAGTCAGCTAATATGCTTTTTCAGTCTAAATAGCCACCAGTAGTTTTGCAGTTCGACATGTATGAATATAATATGTTTGATTTCTGGAATAAAATCCTGAAAAAGTAAATGCAAACAGGCAATTTACAAGGAATAATTTGTAGTATTTGTCCAATATCTGGAACAAAATTGAGAAGGCACACGCATGCTTCAAATAGGCAATTTAAATTTACTTACCTACATTACGCTCTAATACTCTCCAGTTTTGAATTCACCAATTTGTGACAACCTATACAAAACTACAGCGACAACTTAAGTTTTTGTCAGGGACAAATTTTAATACTACCCTTTAGATTTATTGAGCTAACGCTATATCATAGGAAATCTGGTATAAGCGTAGATTTTGCAAAACATAGGAAAGTTTGAACTATCCCAATTTCGCAAAATTCCTGAGCATACAGTATGCAATAAGAAGTCTTTATAAAGACTAGACGTCAAGAAGCGCTATACGGAGCACTCAATATTTGTCCAATGTCATTTCCGTGACGCAGCACCGATTGCACATGTAATAATATTTCTACACAAACAAAACTGCATGCGTTTGTTTTTGCGTATGTCCAACCATTGTTTTAGTAGGCTGAGTGTACATGATGCAGTTCAACAGACCATTTGACGATGTCAAAGCGCACTGCATCATGCTTTATGACGTGTGCTTATTTCATTCACTTAACCAATTGAGGCTTCTTTTCGTAGAAGAGCTACAAACTTGAATTGAATTGACAAAATCTAGGATTAATCAAATCATCAGTTGCAGAAGTCTTGAACTCCACAGACAGTTTATGCTTGAGTCAGAGATCAATTATGAGTAATATTTTTTGCTTGCATCCATGACATATAAGAAAGCTTGCATATGCCAAATGCATTATCATTCATTTTTTAATCGTGGTCCATCCACTACAAAGTTGTGTTGGTAGTTGCACAAAATTTACTCACCGCAACAAATTTTCAACTCCAATTCATTCCAAATGTATCTTATCCAGTGTTTAATTTTGGCGTTCTGCATTTTGAATTTTACATCTGCCAATCCAACGCCTGCAGATGAATTTCTTACAACTCAGCAGAAGAACAAGCTTGTCATCCCAGCTATGGCAAGAAAAGCTGGCGGCAGCTGGAAACCAGAACTAATTGCTGGTAAAAAAAATTTAGGCAATGGCTGAGAATAAAGTTTTAATAGGTAGCAATAATAATTTGTTAAAATTCATACAGACTCTAAGATTAGCAGCAACAAAACAGACAACCCTTTAAACTCTGACCAGCTGCCTGAGGATGATTACAATTCAAGTTATTATGATGACGAGGAAGAGCCTGAATGTCGACGTGATGAGTATTATCATGTGAGGGGAAAGCAATGTGTTCCAATTCGCTGTCCCGGTGGAAATGGTAACCGAAATAAAGAGACAGGAAAATGCACGTGGGATGGTGAAAATTACTACGGTTGGAGAGGAAATGGCTACGGCTGGAATCGGCGACCATATGTGCAGTGAGTTTAATTTGTTTCTATTTTGCGTTCTGCCTGAACTAAACTTACACATTCCATCCAAACAATTTTCGTTATCATTATTTTGGAGTTAAACGCATTTTTATTTGCAGTCGAAGCACCTGGTGGCGTCGGTATCCCAAAACCGGATTTAAAAGAGGATAACGATATTTACATTAATTGGGGTTTAATTGTAATACTGAATTGAAAAAGAGCAGCATCGTTTTTCTGTCTTGTACATGATATAACTCTTGGGCTGTGGTTCGGTGTCAGTATTGATGGGACGTTCGAGAAAACTTCTTACCATTATACCTCAAACCACATGATATCAGCATATGGCCAATAATAATTGTTAATTGGGATTATGTGCGTTTCTACAAAATAAAGTGTGAAAACAATCCTTGTTGTAAAATATTTTATTGACAACTACGCCATTAATATGATAAAAAACAGAAAATTCATTAAATAATTTGTTAGGTAGCTTTTTACGCATTAGTTTTTACCATTGGCTATGTGAGCGCGATCCAAGAGTTAGCTTACTATCTGAAATTCTCTAACGTGAATAATATGTGTCCCGACATTTCACTTTTCCTCTGCAGGGGAATATGCTTGAAGAAACCATTTTAATCCTTGTGAAGCAATTTAATGTCAAGACCCATTGAAATCAAATGCTATAGAACAAATTTCCAATGAACTGAGAAGTAAACTTGTCAACGATTTCCTGTTGTGACTTTTCTATGACCATATTCAAATAACCGCCCCTCACTCTCACTGTCAGTTAATTATTCGTATTGTTCACTTTGCTAAATGGGCTATTTTGTTATGAGCAGTTGTTCACGAAGTAAAAAGAGTGGAAATACCTGTTGTAGCTGGCCATTATTTAAAATACATGAAAAACAATTCCGCCGTAAAAACGTACAAAATATATTGGAATCAACCCCTTCCGTGAAACTGGTTAAAAAGAAGGAATAAGCATCTATCGTTTTCAGTCACAAATGAAACTGAAATGGTTCACATCTTTGTGCAAAAGTATTTCCTCTACAGAAATGGTGCAATGCTGTCTCATTCATAAAACAAGTTATGTAAAGTTAGAAGTAGCTGAGCTAATTGTTTATTAAAATTTCTACGATATAACTTAACTTGCAATTTTTATTTTATTTTGCAAAGAAATGGCAGTTCGTAGACTTGAGCCGTCTCGGACAATACTATAGCTCACTATATTATTATGACCAACGTTTCGTTTACGTTCATTTGATTTGTATTCTTTTTCAGCACTGTCAAATGCATTAGAAAATCAAACGGGTGACGTAGCTTCTATTTGTTGAAACAATTGGAATAGATCTTCCAAGCGGAATAAATATGTGAAAGAGCATTCAATGTACTCATGCCGGGAATATCTTTGATATTTAACAGTATATAACTCCCCAACTCAGCATATTGCTTCCAATGCCTCTTGCCACCACTTCAGTCGAATAGTCATTGTACAAATACATTTGGACGGTGCATTCTGCACTGTTGTATGAAATAAATCATTCATTTTGGTAACATCAAGCATTAAATGGACAAAAACGCTGCTTCATTGAGCATCAAAGTAAATCTCAAGGACGCATGCATTGACATTGGCGTGTATCTCGTCCCATTAAATTTGCTTGAACCCAGTTTCACTGAATCTCCTTTCAAAGTCATTTGTCAGTTTACAGCAGCCAGCCACGCTGTAACCATTCCCAGTCCCAATATTTGGCTATTGTTGATTATATCTATATTCAAAATTCAAGCACATATTTTTTCTGCAATCATGTCTTCACCAAAGTACAAACTTACCTATTTCCAAGCGATGTGGATAGCAGAACCAGCACGTTACATCCTAAGTTACGTGAAAGAGGACTTTGAAGATGTGAGAATAGATTATTTCGAGGAGTGGGAGAAAGATAATGGGAAAGTTAATAAAAAAGGTAAGTAAAGTTGAAGATGTATAACATTTTAAATCATTACTTGTAAGATTTAGCTGAGTTTCCATTTAATCGTTCAAGACTTTCCTTACGGAAACCTGCCGGTTTTGGAAGATGTGGAAAATGGATTAAAGCTTTGTCAAAGCTTCGCAATTGCGCGCTATCTTGCAAGAAAATACAAGCTGGTTGGAGAGACGGAGGTCGAGGCTGCAAAGTGCGATGAGTATGCAGACGTGCTAAAAGACATGTTGATGGGTAAATAAAAAATCTGTATTTCTTTTTTGAAAAATGTATATGAATTTATAATTCGTATTGTCTTTCTTTACAGAGGTCGACCGCATGTGGTTTACTGATGAGAAGCAAATGTCGGATATAAAGACTGCGTTTCTTGAGAAAACTGTACCGAGATACTTTTCAGCGATTGAATCGGATTTGAAGAATAAAAAAGGAGAGTATCTCGTTGGGAAGAGTATCACCTGGGTAGACTTCCTATGTGCACACTACACAGAACTCTTTCAGATTTACCTTGAAGCAGATGTCCTGGCAAATTATCCCACTTTGAGAGCTCATCAACACCGGGTTTTCCAAATTAGTGGGATTAAAGAATGGAGATCAAAGCGACCAGTGACTCCATATTGAAACTGCTAGAATAAAACGGGTAAATAATGTAGCTGATTTAAAGTAAACAACGAGCGAATATTTGGAAATATTAAATATATTACTAATTTAGTAACATTTTGTTTCCAGAACCTTATTATATGATAAATATTATGAGTTCCATTACTGGTTAAATATACTAATGAACGGAACTCTCACGAAGTCGTACAATAGTCACAGAGCAAAAACTCTTTAATATCATGCAGATTGAAATATCACGATATTTATGAACCATACAACGTTATTGCAAATCGGAATATTAATTCACAAAACTCCAAAATGGATAGATTACTTTATCGCGCCAGCTCTCCCATTTTGCAAAATTTAAAGTTGGTTATGGTGTCAGGCATGACTGCTTGAGAGTGAAATTTTTTCGCCGATCAAATCTTACGTTGATAGTACTGTCGTCAATTTAGAAATTGCACATGAAAGGGTGTGCACGATTACACTCAAGAGGTTTAAATTAAAGTTGATACTTTCATACAAACAATCTTTATAAAACATCAAAGCCCTACTCGTAAGTACTTACAATAGGTTTGAATTAAGTGAAAACTAAGTAACGCCTTGTATTTGTATACGACGCTAGGGAAAAATAAATGTTATTCAAGGGCATTTATTTTCTTATGTTATTAGTTTCTAGATTTTAGGTGCTCAAAGCAGGTTCAAATCATCTTTAATAAAATGTTGCCACCATTGCATGCCAGTTTACTATGTAGCAAAGGGAAATGACCTTCACCTTAAACGATTATTTGAAGAAATTGTTTTTATTGACATTGGTAATTCATTTCATGTCTACATTGAAATAAGCTCGTTTTCGTAAATATTTCAATATAACTGTAATAGGCAATCGGAAGTATATAATCTGTTTTGAAGCAAGTTCAGCTTAAACATGAACTAATTAAAACAACCACACAAGTATATATGTATACACAATCGAAACATACGTAACTATTTCCCTTTTGTTTTTATTGATATTGGCAATTCATTCCATTCCTGCATTGAAGTAAGCACGTTTTCGTAAGTATTTTGATATAACTAGAATAAGCAATTGGAAGTATATAATTTATTTTGAACCAAACTTAAACATGAACTAATTAAAACCAAAACACAACTATGTGAGTTTACACAATCGAAATATACGTAACTATTACTAGAATTTTTTTTTGTTTTTTTTTCTGATCGTGGCGATTGATTCCATGCCTTTATCAAAATAAGCAAGTAGGCGTAGCTATTGCGATATAACTAGAATAAGCAATTGGAAGTAGACAATTTATTTTGAACCAAGCTTAAACATGAACTAATTAAAACAACTGCACAATTATGTATGCACGTATATACAAAATCGAAATATACGTAACTATTTCTAGAAAACTCCTTACATTGAGTACCTATCAGTAGCTCACCTTCCACGGAGTTCTATTCAAATTGAGCAGGTCAAGACGTCGTTGCATTCTCCGGTCATAAAAACAGATTGTTCACTCGGACTTTACACGTTAGTTTATTGTAGTTTGTATAGTATCTTAGACTAGGCTAGTTATTTAATTTACTTTATCCTATTAATTGGACCTTCGATGCATGATAAGTCACAAAGGTCATCAGTAATATGGATTTTGGATAAAACATCAGTTTGTTGTGTTAAAGCAACAGATAGAATGCACTGCATAAGTGCATTTAGTTTGTAGGTTGTAGCTATAATACTAGCCTGTGGTAGCCCAATTTTTTTCTCCGATCTCCACCTCAAAATAAGGTTAAAAACGTCCAGCAAGCCATTTTAAGTAATTGTTAATTTAAATTATACCAGGGTAGTCGTACTAGGTACCTGCGAGATCACTACAATGTTCATTTTTCAGCTTTCAGAAGACCAATAATAAGCTTGTATTTAAATATGTTCATTGTGAATTGTGTTGGACATTTTTTGTGGGGGAAACTAAGAAATCTGAGATTGATAAAGTTAATGTGAAACACGAACTTTAAGAAACGCAATCAATGCTGATTAAATGAACTGACAGATATTCTTAAATTCCATTATAATGTGTTTAAACCCAAATTCGAGGAAGCTTTTACAAATTTTTACGATTGCACTCCATTTACAGTTAAATATTGCATTAAAATACCAAGAAATTATGAACCCGGACCCTACAAACTTCCTCGAAGTATCACGAAAATACTCTGAATACCGTGGTGGGACATCAGGATGGAACACCTGGAAAGGGCGCGATATGCAAATCCTTAATTTACACGAAAAGATCAACAGCTTGCCAGGATGTTTAAATCACATTATCAACTACAACGGAATAGATTTGCTGCCATTTCAAAACCCGATTGTGCTATCAAGATATGATGTTGTTCGAGTTAATTATAAAATCAAGCCAAATCATGGTTTCACGGAGGAGTTCACTCGAACATTTTCATTTGAAAAAATGCCTCGACCTGAAAATATTTCTGGTTTAACATGGTGTCAGCGCCAATTGGTTCGTTATTTGGACTGCTTTGACATACCACTTCAAGATAACAGTGTAAAAACCAAACCTTGGCACTGTGAAAGCCATTGGTACCTTTTTCCGCCAAGTTTGAATGACAATCCACTCTTTCACGAAGTAACTCCATGGTCTAACATTGCTCGCATGGTAATCCCAACCAGCTACAAGAACTTCTGGGCCCATTCTGTCACCTATACTTATGATGAGCCTGTAATTGATACGAATCTAGTTTTTGGGGACATAAAATCCAGAACCATTTACGACGTAATTGTAAGCAAATGGCGTGGTGAGGATTTTAGTACGCTGAAGCCATGGCAAGAATCCCTTGCTGGAGGCTATCATGGAACAAATCATTTATACACTACTACGTCTCGAGAAGAGCTAACATTCGAGATGGGACAACTTTCACAATTTCTATTCTGGTTGAACAGGGTGATCCTTTTCTGTCGACACTGCAAGCCTAATCAGAAGACCGATACGGTTTCAGTTAACATTGGAACATCCTTCTCAGATATAAGTCTTGAGGAAAACTTTAAAGTCTTAAATTCGAATACAGACAATATACACTGGCATGGACAGATTTATGGAGAATTAGTTACAGCGTATTTTCAATACGCGTCAATAGGAAAAGTTGCTAGCTTAAATCCTTATAAACTGCTGTTTCGGCGAATTAATAACCATGCAAAAGTTCATTATGAGTTTGAACAAAGGTTACTCTTTCAAACAATTGTAGGCAACGGCACTTTCAGCTTGAAATATATCATTTTTGGTCTCGATGAGGAATTAACTAACAAAGATGGATTAGCGTTTGCTGAATCCAGTACAGTACCCAATTTCGTGGTTGGTCAGGCAAGTAACTACGATCAAGCACACTACAAGTTTCACAAAACAAAACTCTTGTTTGTGAGCTGTGGAGTGGCCCCAATTAGTGGTTTACCTTTCAAAGAACTATTCAGTATATATGAGCCGCCCATTTGGATATGGATTGGCATTGCCATGTTGGCTATGACCAGTGTTGTAGTTGTAGTTATAAATGCGGAGAAAGCCCTATCGAACAATGTCTGTAATGGGGAAATCCTTGACACTGGAAACATTTTTTCGATGTTTCTATTACTAACCATGAGAATGCTGTTTGAGCAAGGGATTTCAATCTCAGAAAAGTTGATTAAGAATCGAATATTGCAGTTAGCTTTTGGTCCTTGTTTGCTCATGAGTTTGGTGTTAAGTAACGCATACAAGAATAAAAATATCACTAAAATCACGTTGCCCCGCGGGGCAATTCCGCTTGACACTTTCGAAGCGCTCGTGAAGAATAATTTTACTATATACACAAGAATCGTATCTGTAGGTGGTCTTTCCAATATTGAAGCCTGGAAACCTGGTAGCGCTAAAGTTCTTTTGAATTTACGGGCGGGTGAACATCCTTCAATAGTTTTTCCGAGTGAGCTTTATTTTTTTGCTTCCGGAGAGTACAGCCGTACCCAATTTTCCTACACTGCATTAAAACTGTCGGAAAAATCAGAATACATTTTAAATCATACGAGAATTCATCCTCAATGGAAAGAGTATGGACTAAATGAAATAAGTTTGTTACATGATCCACATCTAAATGAGTGCAAAAACAGCGCATTTTTTCTTCCGGATACTGAAGCATACCCGGTTTTTTACCATCTGAATAGAAAAGGCAGCAAGAAGGGAAAAGTATTTTTAAGTAGAAAATCTCTATTTAGTCTTACCCACAACCTTTCGTTTCTCCGTTGGGTGAGCCCCCGTATTCTAAGAAAACTGGATGGACTTCAGATGAGTGGAATTTGGGAGTGGTGGACAAGTTTCATGGTAGATTATATGCCTAAACTGTCAGGAATAGAAATTGTCAAAGAAGGTGAGGAAGAGGACACAGGTGGTGAAGTTATATCGAGTTTAGGTGGTAATATTGCAGTTGTATTTGTACTTCTTTCATTCGGACTACTTGTCTCTTTGATTATATTTGCGGTGGAAATTAGAAAAAGAATTTTTAATGTAGTTGAGATCATTTGCAAGTCAGTTTGGGAAATTTGGTTAGCTGTTGGAAGAAGGTGGAAGTACAGTGTAATATGTAAAAAGAACGGTTTCGAATAGTTTAAGTGAAACCTAAAATTCCAAACCCCAATTTTACCTACAGTTTAAATAATTCTACATTTAATCATGGTAAAACAGCATGTATAAAATGTTAGGGTTGGAGTAGAGTTAACACATTACTTTTTTGCATTATTATATTTGATGTTTAGTGTTTAAGTCATAGAGTAAAGAAGGTCCCACTTGGTATTAAGAAAAAAAGATAAACACATAAATTGAATTTTTAGCCTTTAAAAAAATTTAATAGGTTAGATTGCGTTGGTTATTGTACTGAATAAAGCGTTAAGTAAGACGTAGAAAGCTCGACTAGTTAATTGTTGTATAAAATGTCCTCTCCAACCGATAATGTCACGTATATAAATGCACAAAGTTAAATCAAATAGAGATGAATAAATTTTACTTAAGATAGTTTTCCAAATTAAATATTTCATGTATGAAAAACATTATTTAATTTACTTCAAACTAAAATTGAAAACTTAAATAAAAAATGTAATTTTGTTTACAACTCTGGATGTATTCTTCGTACAATTTCAATTACATAGGATTTATTAATTTTTCTCTTGTGGATTACAAAAAACTGTACAATACGAAACCACAGTTTATTTATCTGGAAGCACTTATAATTAGCGATACCTGAATCCGTGAGAAATACTGCATATTATTTCTGGGATCTGGGATTTATGATTTAAGGAACCTTTAAATATTTGGAACTTGGTGCCTTATCCATTAGTTCAGGACCACAAATTCATATAATTATATGGCATGTTTTCATATGAATTACATGAACATGTTGCCAACCAATCATGGGCAACAGAAACACACTTTATGACCATAAAACTCGCTTTCAAAAATTTTTCAAGCTTTGGATAGGTCCCGCATACGTTTCATAATTGCAGAACAGAATGGAATCAATCATTTTAAAAAAAATTCGCAATCTTGTTCCCGAGTAAATCAAAACTAGTTTGAAAACTTGAGATTTCTCGTTGTCACTTTAAATGCATGTAAATATAGATTGTAACTACAAAGTTGACAGGAAGACCTTGTAACACGTATTTTTACTAACGCCTTTCTTACTATCATTCCTTTCAATATTGATACGACGTCTGAATGAATGCTACCCATAATACCTCCCATATGTATACTCCATTGACTATAACCGTTCGTAGTAATGATGAAAAACTAGTTTGGTAATTCCCTCTGTTAGCTTTCTCATTTCTCACTTATCATTATCATAAAAGTCACGGAATATTGAAACTGAAATTCATTTTGGTGTGACATTAGTATTTCGCAACGAATCTCGTATAATTCACTCAAAGTTTCTTTTTTCAAAATATCATACAATGAACAACATAGGGGTATTGAGAAAGCTATCCTACTTTCATCGGATTAAACGTAAAGTAAAGTAATGATGAAGCCTTCATCATGAAGGTTTTTTTTATGTAGCAGTATGACGTCAATTTTGCCTTTTCAAACTAAGAAAAAAAATGTGGAGAACGTAGATTCGTGGGTTGTAAAAGCATCGACTGTTTTTGAGAGTTGATATCTTTAGATCGTACCTGATAATCTTGTCCAGAAGGCCCAGAAGTTTGCAAAATTCAGATTCAGCTCCATTACGGGGTTGGCTGTTGGCATTAGGTATATTTCTACAAGTTATTTGTTGCATTGTGAGATATGATAATCGGGTTGCTCAGTAGATTGAAGTTCATTGAAGTCCAACATTGTAGTATTAAATACTCAATGGATTATTTTGCCTTAATTTTCACTTTTCAATGGTTTTCACCGGAAAATTTAAAACAAATTCGATTGATCCTGAAGTATCATTTGAAGTCAAAGATTGAGCCATCTAAACCCTTCAATTGTAAGGTAATATTGATCCTTTTCCAATCCAGCGATTCCAATTTCAACATTGGTTTGCTCGTAAAATCCCACTTTAAGTGATGTCACTTGTGATTCCGTTGAAAAATGGGTTTATGAATTATTGCTTATTACATGAACGTTTTGGTTGAATAGTAGATGAAATGGAGTGATCGGATTTTGGACAAATTAATTTTTGATTGGACGTTTATACAAATCATCCTTCTATGGCTTTTGTTCACCAACAGGAACCGAAAACTTCCATGTATTGCTTTAATCACAAACATTTTAATAAGTGTCTATTGAATGTTAAAACCAGAGCTACAAAATGCATATTTGCTTTATTTACTTACTTATTATAGACCAAAGAAAGCAGTCTCACATGTTGTATTACTTTATTCTTGAGATTCTAAAAACATCAAAGTGGATCTAGAAGTGTAGCATAACGGTGCCATGAGATGACCTAAAACTGCACTTCAGTCAGTAATCGGGTGCTTAATTAAGCACCCAGGGAGCTTGATTAAGCCCCCTGAGTGCTTAATTAAGCACCCAAAATTTTTCAAAAATTCCCTGATTGAAGTCAGAATGCTAAAAAATAAAATTGCCACGATGAAAAATTCTTATTTTCATCGAAGTTAATTAATGTGGTTTCAATTTAATTTTTGAAGTTAACACCGAGTGTTACAAAATTGTTTTGAATTTATTAATTTTTAGGGTGCTTAATTAAGCACCTTACAAGGGTGCTTGATTAAGCACCCTGGCTGCTTAATTAAGCACCCGATTACTGACTGCACTTGCTGCAATAAATTTACCCTGAATTTTTTAATTCCACGGAGGTTCGTGCATTGCATTAAGTGCCTTTTCAGATGAATGCGAGAATTCTTCATGAATTAATTACAGGTAGCATTTAGCCAGTGATGGAAAAGTTTTTCAAATTACCTTTCTACGATAACCATTTCTGTACAAAGTTCTGTACAAAACGAGCAAGATCTAAATAATCTAAGCAGTTAATAATAACTAATTTTTGAAAGATTAATTTTGGTAGTGAAAAACATGTACACTTTTGATAACATTTTTTGAGAAATGCTTTTTTTTCACAAATGAAGAATCTTTTTTCTTTACGGTATAATCGTTTACATATTTAACCTTTCTCTATATATTCAATTTATTTACCCACTACGCTCGTTCAATAATGCAATTTGAAGCCATTTAGATAATTTATATAATATTCATGTACAAACAGATGACTATGAAACGTATATTAGAAGGTCGTTGGGTTGGAATGCAAGCAATAGTAGGTTTACCGGTTACGCATTATATGTATAGGTAGGCGACTGCTTTATTTCTCCTAAATATCAATTACACTTTTAGTAACTAAAGATGGGTAAGGCTGCCTTACTAGGGCATTAGAAAGTGACATTGGTATGACAAATATTTCACTTTACCTACATTTTAATTACTAATATCAGAAATAATACATGCTTAAGCTTTGAGATAATGTAAAATAAATACATGTATGCAGCAACAAAACTCTAAAAGTAGAAAATAATCATATAAAATATCAAATATAAGGGTAATTGATGGTGTTTGAAGCAATCACACTTCACACAGTCATACAGAATTCTGTGGCATTTTCTACATTTCTCGTTTAATACTCAATCTTAAAAAACTTTCTCAAAAATATTTCATTCTGCGTTGACTATCAGATGCAAGACGTCACAGGAAACAAGAAAGGTGCAGCCATGCATATAGTTCACTGATTAAAGCTTCCTTTCTCTCATCTGAAGCATATCAAGGGCAAGTGATTTTGATTGAAAAAGCTTCTAACGTCGTTAAATGGAAAATAATTATCTGCGCACAGCAGGAAAAACGTCATGTGTCAGGAAGTTCCACGTAAAACTGTTATATATTTCCCTCTTCGTGCGATACTAAGCTGACATGATTGAGATAGGGAATTGTATATGTATGAACCCAAAAATTGTTTAATCTACGGTTTCATCATTTTCTTTCAAGCCGCTATTTTCGAAGGAAACCTGATGATACAGGATCAATTAGATATCAATTTGAGCTAAATAGGTTCTAGATTCTTCTTGGGGATTACTTAGAACTAGGAGGAGTAAAACATTCTTGATATAATATTTTTACAAAGGCTTACAAGCTAATTACTTATAAAAACAGGACTACACTACGCTGAGGTAGGAGACCAAATTTCACATATTCAGTTTAACATTTACTCATGTTCCCTAACCAAGTTTCTGTAATTTTAGTTATAGATAAAATTGGTATCACAATGGAAAGTAGTGGTAGGCTTTAATAGAACCCCAGACCATAACCTCCCATGGAAAAACATGACCTACGGAATATTATTTTATTTCCGAACACGTGAAAAATGAGGCTGTCGTCTAACTTCGTTTAATTTAGCGTAAGGTTGTAATAAAATGGTTATTACCAGTAACGTGTTGATATTTTTACCGGTGATAAAACTGGAAAAGAAATATTTCACTCGCAATTCGAGCAATGGATTAAACGGTGTATTTTTTAGCTCTAAATCATCAGAAAATTAAGGAGATCCTGTTAATCTAAAATCTCACAAGTAGTGCACAATAATTGGATTGTAAATCTTGTTTAGGAAATTGTTAAAGTACTTACCTTAGACATCCCCTCAAATAAATAGGATTCAGATAGAATTCATTCCCATCGTGGGAAGAAAATTCTGAATTGTAAGAAAGTAGAGCTGAGGTTGCATTTTCCGAACGGAGATGACTAGCTTTGTTGTATAGAAATAATGCATTATCTCAGCTGAAGCTCAGTGTCAGCATATTCCGATTACAGAATGGCTACCTGTACCATTCCCAAAAAAGCAGCATAAAAGCAGTATCCAACCTCCTCTTTCAAACACGAAGCCGCATGGTATGCATGTTTAAAAACGTTAAGACTTCATATTTAGCTTAAAATTTTTTTAAAGCCAATTGGCAAATTTGAATGTAAGTTGCTATTTTCTAGCTGGTCGGATTCATACAGCATCGTTTAAACTTGACTTTGACGTTTCAGTGATGATGAATACCTCAATAATTACTGCGAGCTATGAAATACTACAACACGAATTTTCAACAAGAAGCCAATTTTCGAACTGAATATAAGTATAGTATTTATTCAGTGTAATTATTGAAAAGTACAGGATTGAATGTAAATATTAAGTGAAATGGACATGTTAGCTCTCCATCTTAGTATCCAATGCTGACTATTACCAAGTAGTGATCGTATTCGACAAATTTTCGATGTCCAACTTTTAACAGAATACTTAATTCAGTTAACAGCTTTTGCCTTATTGCTACAGTTATCATTTAATACTGAGATAGTAATGCTACATAAGTACAAGAACATAGTAAGAGTGGGAATATTAGCTGGGTACAAGTAACACGATAATGCAGAACCTTTTATTGAAATTGTCCCTTTGTTTTTCTTCTTTTATGGGAAACCACAGGTCATTAATATCTCTGCAAATATAATCGGTCAAATATGCCGAATATTTTAACAAAAATTCCATCCTAATTTCCGTATATGTATATTATGAAAACCGACAGTGAATTTATCGAGCATTTTATTCCATTCCAAAAATCTAGATCATTTTTTCTGTCGATATATAGGTAAGTATAAAAGTATAATCATAAATGAACTGAATTAGAGTAATCAATCGTAAAACTGCATGCACAAGGGGTGCTGTTTCGTACACATATTGAAAGTGGAAATATATTCGTAGCTAGCTATTGAAGTTAAATTAGTATTTAGAAATCTAAATAACACTTCCATATTTAAACAATTACCATATTATACACCTAACCCATACACCTCATTAATTATCATCATGTACATAATATTGAATCTCGTTATAATATTGCATTTAATTAACACTGTAAACGTGATAAACATACAAAACAAGTTGTATTAAAATACAAAGATTAATATGTTCATATCTCAGTAAGTAATCCTCCTTATCAATCACAAATATACGTTCCTGGCTTGTCGCGCATATTTTGCTGCTGCATGCTACAATCATGACACGCTTGGACATTGTAAGTTATTGTGCGATTTAACAAACGACTATAACCAGAAGAAATAAAGCAACAAGTTTTGTCCCTAGGCCAGAAATGGACTGCAACAAAAAATATTGAAATGTGATAATAATGTATTCAATATTTAACTTAGTGAGTAGTTGTGTCAAATATTTTTTTTTCAATAACAAGTAATATTCTTTGTGGCCATCCTAACTTTAATTGTGAAAGTGCTTTCACTTTTCCCACTAAAACTTTCACCTTTTAATATTTTATCAGTAAATACAATTTGAGATATTCAAGTCATATGACATTCTCCAGGAGCTTCGGTTGCATCCTGAACCTGTTTCTTTACCTTTTTGCTGCACCTCCTAATTAAGCTTCGGCTCCTTGGCTTGTTCCTTCCAAAGGGACTGTTGGCATCTTCCGTTGTTAAGTAGTTGGGTGATAAAGACGAGGGGCTGGCAGGAGTTTTGGTAGGCGTACTAAACCCACTTGTGCGACATTGCGGAGTTGTTGGCGTTGTCGGTTTTGAGTTCATGGGAGAGGCGCAGTTGGACCTGGACTGAGCAGACTTGGACCCGGCGTGAGCACTTAAGCGTCGTTTCAGTCCGCAACTTGCTTCTGCTTCCAGTTGTTGTTGGAGGGGAATTTTTGAAAGATGAATGAAAGAGCGGAATACTTCCCTCACGTTTGCATCCCGCTTTGCTGAGCATTCCATTATTTTTGTCCTGCAAAAAATTACGATGTTTGGTTTTTACGTCATATGAATTTATTTCTACCTTTAAATTTAAGTTAAGCTTGAATTAGGTTTCTGGTTTCCATTATGTCCGAGACGTCACTGGCTACGTTAACACGAATAATACTGTTCCTTGTTTCTTAAAGTTAAGATAAATTCCACTTACTTGAGCGTCGGCAGGTGAGTTGAGAGCCAGTCTGACACGTCATCAAACTCCACTTCAACACTGGTCAGTTCCACATCCATCTTGTTACCGGCGACAACAATGGGCACCTCTTGAAAGTCTGCCCGTTGCTCTTGTATCTCTAGAAAGCAGCCTTTCACCGTCTCAAAACTGGACACATCATCAATCGCGTAGACGAGAAGGAAAGCGTGAGCTGTGGCAATGGATAATCGCCGCATTGCCGGAAATTGTAGGTCTCCTGCCGAGTCCAGAAAATCCACTTTCAGAGTAATGCGGCCAAAGTCATATTCTTTGCTGTAGAGATCCTCCACAGTTGGCTTGTATTTTTCCATGAAGGAGCCGAAAAGAAATCGCTTCACTATTGCGGATTTCCCCACTTTTGGACCTCCTAAAACTACCAGCCGAATTCGTTCCACGTCACCCATTTTTGTGATCATTAATAGAACGGGTTTATGTCATGTTAGATTTTTTCCCGTGTAGCTAAAAGTGTGGTTCATTAAAACCTCTACGGCCAAACGAGGACAATTAGTTTAGGCTAGGCTGAGTTTGCAGTCAAATTCCTTGGGTTACGTGCTTATGTTCAACGTCGTCACTGCCATCTTCAAGATCAGTTTAAATCTGAAATTATAAAGATTCATTACTCAGTATTTTTCACTTTACTATAAAATAACTGACCAAATCGTCTATAATTCATTATTGCCTTATACTTAGGAATTGTGTCTGTTGATTCTATGTAGAAATGTTGTAATAAACAGGACGAATTTCAATAAAGCCAAATGAAGTGTTTTTAATAAAAATACGTAATAATGAAAAAAACTGCTTTACGTTCAGGAGAACTTTATAAATCATATTACCATCGAAAACTCCTTTAACAACCCGGATATTGTTACGTAATATGAAAATGTTCTCGTTAGTTTGCTTCTTACAAAACTGGTGTATTGTGCTCAAGATACGTCTTCCTCTCAATCAGTAAAAGTACTGAAAGTACTCAGTCTGCACTCTGTATTCTCATTACTCTTTTCACTAGGTACACTCTCTAACAAACTTAAAAGCTTAATAGGATTTTCTCTATTTTACTCTTCCATACGCTTTCTCCACTACAAAATAGCCCTCGCTGTTTTATGGGTGAACGTACTTTGTACAGAGTACAGCTCCAGCCTCATCATTTTCTCTTTTACGGCGAAAATTGAGATAGTGTGAATGACACAGCATTTGCGTAATAAAGCCATGACGTCCTTCTCCCATGTGGAATGAGTGATGGATTTTAGTTTGAGTGCCATCATAATCCTCCTTTACACCCTTGACGTGCTCTATATTAAACCTGGAGATAAACAGAGTTTGTCTTCCTGTACGGTTCACTATGTACTTTCCCCATTTGAAAATGAAGCTGCTGATTATGAAAACGTAGGTAGCTCAAGCTTTCTCTGCGATTTAGCGCATTCTCATTTTAAATCCTCTTCATTTACTCGATATTAAAATTCTGCTAGTTCCATCAATATTCAACGTAGTCACGTTTTCTCCTTTGTCTACATTTTTCATTACGTATTATGATGGAACATGTATGTAAGTGTGCTCTCATTTTGATGGATTCTCTGAAAGTAGGCTGGTATTACGCTAAGCTTATCTACTTCAAGATAATTGCCTGGAACGGGAAATAAAAGCGGAGTAGGGTTTTAGTTTACTTTTCCCCACGTTGTTTAATGAGCAAAGTAATAAATGTGCAGGGTTTACTTTAACCCTCCTTTGTGAACATTTTGCCATGCTTTCTAATATTGGGGAAAGTGGGAGGCTCAGTCTATCTGCAAACAAGAAAGGGAAGGTAGAAAAGATCGATAGAAAAACAGGTAAAATCTGTTATGACATGACAAAGTAATGTTTCTAATTTCCCATGTGTTATATATTATGCATGGTGATGCTGTGTTTGTACTGCTAGTCAGACGCCGGCGATAAATGTTGGTGCATGTTTGCTCCTCATAGTTCAGTCGATAATAATCGATTCTAGATATATTATTTATGACCGTGTTGCGAGGAAATGAGCGACGGGAGGCAGGTCTTGTCTGGTTAGGCTTGTCAACTCTGACAAATGTTTCGTTGTCTCAAACTTGAACCTATATGATATTGTCATGTACTGGGTGTGTATAGAATCACTGTTACCTTGCGATAAAAATATTTTGTTTTTCGCGTTGTTCCAGTAAAGTTTACATTGAAATTTGAATTACATCAAACCCGTAAACAATCGATGCAATAATTATTTAAAAACATTGTTATCCTGTTGTACACGATAATTGGTGTAGGTTCCAAAGCGTCGAGTTAAATTTTAAGGTTTGAAAAAAATATACATGACGGTAGATTTAGCAACGCCATCGTCCTGGACGTCAGATATTTATGTATAAAATGATCAGTTAGAAATTGCCTCTGATTGCTAAAAGAACACATTACGAAACAGGTATAAAGTGCTCCGTATGATTTCAAAGGGTTTTTGAGCTGAGCTGGGCTTCAATTACATATTTAGCTACTGATATTTCTGCATCACATTCAAATCAGCGATGTGCAATACCAGTCTACTAGTTATTCCCTAGGATTAAAGCAGTAATCTTAGGATACGAAAATTTATGATAATTTATCCTTTTGAGATCATTTGAACTTCCAATTAGAAGCTAAATTTATTGGAACATTGCTGTTGACCAACATTAACATGAGGGGTGCAATGCTACATAAAACACATTCGTGGAATGTTACTGTGAGTTTCAACGTCTTTAATGTATTCACTCAATTTTTAAAATGTATATTATCCTTTAGATTTCATAGTGTATGCTGAAGACAAGCTTCATTTTCAAATGTTAGAATTAAGTTCGGCATAAAAATTGCTGATTCAGTAATGATCGTCAATAGAGTAATAATGAATAACTGAATACTTTGCAAAAGTGTTTCACAAGACGGTGGGCTAGGTTGGGTGTAGAAACGCGCAATACTACATTCATACAAGAAAAGAAAACATTACAGAAGTGGAAATAGCGTGTATGTTTAAAGTATCGGATTTCAGCTTCCCCAAGTTATGTTTTCAACAATTATTATCACCAGCAATTCATTCGACCACATTGGTATGTACTTATTCTAAAGGGTTCATGCAGTACTACCTATATTTACTTCCCAATTACATTCATTGTACATTTTCGTTTGCAAAGCTTGGAGGTTTATGGATCGGAGTGCTTTTGTAAAACCTCGACTTGTCAATTATTTTAGAGGATATTGAGGGAGTGTGAATGGCAAACCATTTGTGTAATGAAACCGTGACTGACGGCTTCTCCGATGGGAAATGAAAGATTGCTTTGAGTTGCATTACCGTTTATACTCTTCTTCCTCAACTTGCTCTTTAACAAAACAGCGGGTAACCTATGTTTTTCTTCCTCTAGGTCTTCATAGTTTCATCATCCCAATATATAAGATGAAAATACTGAAGAATACTGATTTTAGGCAGTGGAAAATGGCAAAAGCTTTCACTGTGATTTGCTGAATTTCTCATTATAAATCTGTATTTTGGTGATTATTAAAACAAAGCTTGCTTGCTTCATCCATGATTTATCAATATCCTATACCGTCATTTCCCCTCTCTCTCCTTTTATTTTTCATATACAGATCTGCAACAACACAAACAAGTATGGAATTCTCTGGGCTGGTTTTGTAAAAAGTGTGAAGTTTTGGGATACGAGAAATTCATATATTTTCAGTTTATTTTTTGTCCTATAAGCGGAGCAATAACAAATATATATTCACTACTGTAATGGTATCAAATACTTATTTAAGTAAAGGGAAAAATATATGCAGGGAAGTAAGAAAATCGATAAGGAAAGCATGTAAAACCTGTGTAGACATGAAAGTATATACATAGTAATGTGTTCTTTTGTATTGATATATTATGCATGACATTCCGCTTTGGTAGTGGTATTCTAACACCGGCATGGAATGTTGGAATTGGAAGGAATGTACATGTGTGTTCTAGATATTTGAGCTAATAATCAATATTAAATATATTATGCATGACAAGGAATGACAAGCGATGTGTGCAAGAACGAGTGGGTGACTTGTAAATTCTGACAAAATGTTGCAATATTTGAAATGTGAGATATGTAGTTTTTGGGTAATAATATAGCAGATATCAATGTTTTCTGGAGATATAAATGTAGAGGATTTTTGGTGACACTGATGTTATCACGAAGAAAAAGCTTTCACTTCAAAATGTATGCTACAAACAACAATAAGGAATAAAACTATTTAAAGTGCAGGTTTTAATTTATTTTGAAGACTGGTAACAAAACATATTACACGTAGATTGATTCGGCATTCCTGCGTTAAAGCGTATAACATATTGAAACTCTTTTGCTACTTTACAAAAAAAATAGCGAGATAATCTTCTTATTGAAAATGTTATTTGCATGACTCTTTATTTATGTATATATAAATATTTTATTTAGTAACGCTATATATCCACGTCTCAAAGAAAGCGCAACCTTGGTGGGTACTTTCTCTAATACTAGCGGAGCATATTGGCGTGACATGCTGACAGTGTAGTAGTTAGTAAACAATATCCGGTTTTTTCAAGTTTTGGCCGTGTTAAATAAGGCTTTCTAAATGTCACCATTTATACAATGTGGCTGTTCTTAGTAATAAAATATTTATCTTAATATGGTTGACTTTGATGCAGGTGCGATGCAAGTTTTTCGTATACATGAAGAAGGTCTTGTACTTGATGAACCTACCATTGTTTTTTTGTGTATTTGCAGCACAATGGTGTTATAAAAAATTGACTACTGTTTGCATTTTGCACGCTATCCCTTTATTCCACTGTAATAAGGAATTCAAAAGAAAAATTCCATGAAACCCTAGGACAATAATATACGACATAGTAACATTTTGACGGTTCATAATACTGAGTTCCAGGGTGAAAATGCACTTCACACTGGGAGGAAGGCAAGTTTCACTCCGTCTCCGGTATTATTCTTATCTCAGGTGTCAGGCACAAATCCCTTGACATCCACACTAAAAGCATATTAAAGGAGATTCGACTGTATCAACATTGTCAAACATGCTGCATGAAAATTGCGGAGAACGTTTACTATTCTCAGCTATATGCAGCAGCGAATAAGAATGGATACGAAAGTGCCATTACTTTGTATAAACAGGAAGCAAGGAAGTTCATGAATCATGGTCTGTAAAAGCTTTTTACAATAATGATGAAAAATCGAGTCGAATATCCAATGCATTGAAAGTACCTTGCTCTAGCTTGTCTTAATACCTGCAAAGGTGCAAGCAATTTTCGAAAACAAAATTCTGCATGCATCAGACAGTTTCCTATTACTGTTCGAAATCGTTAAATTTCCTTTCAAGACAATTTACTGCTGTTTTCATAACATACAAAAAGCTTGTTAGCTTGTGCAAAAAGGAAATGGAACTACGAGTTATGTAATCTTGTTTGTATTTATTCCACAGTTTATTATGCTACATACCATACGGAACAAAGTTGCTTCCGCTTTCAAAGTTCATTGGATTCATTGCCTCTTATAAGTGTCAGGAGGTTGAATCATAAATCTTACTTAATGCTTAAATTGCTCTTGATCTTGTCTAGCGGCTAGTCATGAATGCAGGTGGACGTTGTCATATTACGAAGTAGATCCTAAAGATTTATGAATCTCCATAGGTAAGTTGTCGCATGAAGATGGTAAATCGTAAATCAAATGAATGCTAGCTTAGGAGCAAACGTTACGAAAACGTTAGATACTTGGAGATTCTAGTGGAAGTTCTTTGTTCCAACTCCATTGTTTCATCCTAGGAAAAGAATCTGCTGAAGTGAATCCCTTGTATGTCAGTTCGTGAGCTGAACAGCTATTTGATTATAAGAAATTCGAATATAAATAGGGTGACGAATGTCATTCCTTCCTTCGTCAAAAATGATGTCATTAGTCATTAACCTAAATTATGATTTGTCATATAATTGGAATGCGACGATCGGCACGTCGCATCCAAACTCAATCTTATGCACCTACGTTTAGCTCACACATGATGATGATGATTGACAAGCAGAGAGAGTTCAGCTATCAAGCAACCAAGATCATCTAAATTATCCTCTCTCCCGATTCGGCCTTACTCACAATAAAAGTCTATCAATTGGCAACCTAAACTATCGTGTTATATTTCATAACAATTATTATTACGCATAACATCATGAATGTCTATTATTCCTAACTGTTTTCCTAAATATGATTCACGAAACTCTTGCTGAAAATGACCGTACATAATTCCTTTTCGATTATTTACCCATCAAACATCCATGTAACCGGACTTATCATTTCTACAACATTAGTTGACTAGTATTAATTAGAAATTATAATTTGAGAAAGGCAAAAAACATTTTCGTTCAAGAAATACAATAATTTTTTGTAGTATCCAACTCTATCATACCAAGAAATGGAAGGACTCACTTCCAATACAAAAGTGATCTGTTCTGACACCAATAACGTATCCTGCTATATATAGACAAATTACTTTCAAACTAGGTTGCTAGAGGTTCTTGTTTGCATTGAAAACAGAAGTAATATAGAATACATAAACAGATAACGTTTTTCAAATCGCTTATCCATAATTTCACAAACTGTTTGTGCAAGCAAATATCAACTGAGTCAACGGCAATAGAGCGTCATTTGGAACCGATTTTGCCGTAATATTTTTGCTGAGTTGAACCACATACCCGCACTGCATCATGCGAATTAGATTTTAACAGAAGCATTGAAGGTAGATGCATGATATCTAACCAAAAGCAATTGGTTGTGAATGTACGTCAGGTGTAACACGTACAAACATTTACCATAACCATCATTAAGCTAGCATCATTTTAGATAATGCATGCGCACCTATCTATAAAATGTTTACTTCTTGCGTGTGCAGTCATTCCAATAGCAAAATCCCGAACAACACAGACAGTTTTATGCAAGGCAAACAGGCTTAGGCTAAAAGTGAAATGTCTTCAAGCTTGGTCACGTATAAATTGCCTTTTTACCGCATACCTTTCAGTGAAATTAAAGCTTTTATTGCGTAAGCAATTGATCAAAATCGCCCGGGTCAGCTCAGGAGGCAAAAATACGAAATGGTCATGCAAAAATTCCCACTATGAAAAGTGCATTTTTCCATTTTGACGTGTTTATCTATAAAAAAGCCACAAAAAACGTCGAATGTCCATTCTTAAGCTATGTATGTGAATAATTTTTAGCCATGGGTTCATTTTTGGTGATTTATCACTAAGCTTTAACTTAACGTGTAATAATGCCAATTCTAAAAGAGTTGGCCCTTTGTTAAGTGTAAAAATTACACAGGACAAACAGGTCAAAAGTGTTTAATTTGGGATTCTTAAAATAATACTTGTATTCAATGTGTGCTCAGTTGTTATTTTTAGCCAAAGTTGACCTTCATATACGTTAAATTGGAATAAAATTTAATCACAAAAACTTCGCGGAATCCAAACAAAATTGACTATATTTTATAGAAAAGAACTTCAAATAAAATTAAGCAATACTGTATCAACCATGTAGTATCAAGTATCGTCAAATTATTGTTCAACGAGATACCATACAACATCAAAGTGAGACAGTCTAATAATAGAACATTGTTTCGCCCAGCTACTGATATTTTTTTTTGTTACAGAAGAGTTCTAATTTTGTCAACAAGCAGGTTTCCCAAAACAATCCAATTCATCCTTGAGTAGCAGATTAGCTGCTGACTTTTCACTTTGTCGCTCAATTAACCTCATTTTCTCTTGCTTGCTCAATAAACAAGTTTGCTCCGCAAGCACACTGCTGGAAAAAAGTTTTTGTAAGTAATGGAACAGCATATTGGTTTTTTATTGACGAACTGTTTTTGACCCGGTGGGAGGTCTGTATTTTGCTCAACGACTTTGTCATTTTGGCTCTTCATCTGTAATTATCACGTTTCTTTAATGTATCTTTCTCCACTTCCCCTACATCTAACGATAAAGCAGAAAAGACTGTATACAACAAATGCCTGTTCAGTAAGACATAATGTGGCCCTCCCCAATAAAACTTGTTGGGCATATATACCATGTAAATGTGTTGATAAATACATTGCATACAAGAGAAATGAGTATGATTTGATTACAAACGAATACCCCATTTAGTTAATGAGAACCAGTGGAACAAAAGCATTGTATTCAAATGTAATTTTGTAAAGGAGTACTATTCCCATGCTAAAGCGGTTACGGTGGCTTTCAGAATCAATACTTTAAATAATGAACCATGTGAATTATTTGAAGGCTTTTCATGGCTCCACGCAAACTTGTTCGCATTTGCATACCTGACGAAAGACCTGTCAAACCAAATGTATTAATTAGTTTGAAACTATTTTTAGCTAACAATTGGACATGTTGCACAGTTCTTGATTATACGCTTCGTCTGACAAAATTTGCAGTCACATATGCAAAAATCGCATTGCTAGACTGGCTAGCATATAGTGTTTAAAGGGAAAATTCCGTTATGATCCGACGTCACCTCATTAGAGTTATTGGGTACAATTGACAGCAGTTATGATGTTTTTTTTAAATAATATTAAGTTGACACGTTGATAAATGCGAACAGTATGAACCAATTTGTTGATGGAGATAATGTACCACCCAACTCCTTTCACCTCCGCAACCTCTTATGTAAATTAAATAGGTATGAGCTATTCGTTAACAATATTTGAGACAACTAGCTTCATGTAAATTAAAATATATGTGCAACAAAAATTCCTTGAGAATAATAAAAACTTTCACAGTGAAAGTTTCACTATTCTAAAATATAACTCAACACCACCAACTTGAGCAGTACTGAAGACAGACACCGAATTACAATGTTCACTCTATCACTAAACTCCTTAAAGTATAGACTGATTACAAGTGTCCTATTCCAAGTATTTCATTTGCAGACGACGGAAATTTATAGTAAAATATATTAGTTCGGTTCTTTTTTGCAAGAATAGCAAGGCCAAATTTCCAATAAGAGTACGTTTGGCAATATTTACCCGAGTTCTCTCCAGAAGAGTTGATGACTTTATCATTCAATTAAGGTATCTATGTTTAAAACTAAATCAAAAGGAACTACGTTGACGAAACCATTCTTTTCTTTTTTCTGCACTGGTGGATTTCGTTGTCACCAATTTCGTTTGAACTTTACTGCTCTATTTCCGTTCTTCTTAAACACACGGAAACATTTGGATTTGAATATTACACTTAAACATTTTTGTTAGCTTTGTTTATGTTGAACTTACCATTTGTAAAATAACGATTCCAATATCAACGGAAAATTGTATTTCAGGATAAATGAGCACATTTCTTGCCTATACCGAATGAGCCGTTGGTATTACACGATTATTGCATTAAGAATACATGAATACATGAAAGTATTAGTTGGTAGTATTACGGGACTTAGAATTTAAATTACCAAAAACAATGGATTTAAGCTGTCAAAATTTAACGTCACTGATGCATATTTCTGAATGTATTTTTAATGCTGTCCGTGTAGGTTAAATAGTGTTGTATAGGCTAGGTAGTTTTCTTGCAAGTTCTCACGATCATAAACAGCTCTTATATTATGATAAACTTGTGCTTACATTCAAGCTCTCTTGCGTTTTTAATAATTTGTGTATTTATAACTTAAATCATGCATTTAATCGGTTTGATTTCAACTAAAGTTTGAAATAATTTAATGCATATTGGCAAGGAACACTTAAAGAAACAACAATTGAAAACCAGAGAGAGTAGAAACGTTGCAAGAAAGGAGGTCGGTAGTATACTGGTGATAGCATGGTCTGGCTTCTTGGAACGCCGAAGACAGGAAATAATGAATTCATACCAAGGATTGTGATGATCTATTCCTAAATTTAAGATATGACAGAAGCATGCAATTGTGAATCGTAATTTATGATTCGTAAACCCTACATATATCAGAGGGTTATGTGCTTTTTTTGTCATCCGCGTGGTATTTTAGCTTTGTTGAGATTTATACCGAGTGCAAATGTTCGCATCTCATTTTTGGGAAAACATTTAACCAAAAAGAAATATTTTGCTGACAAACTGGCAATCCCTCTCAATTGATTCCATTTTCCTTCATTCGTAGAAAGAAACAGTCTTGTGCAACTTCCTAAATATACAAGAAGGCTCTTCATGGCGAATTGGAATGCAATTTAATAAGGTATTTTTTTTTAAACTTGGGACTCTGCAGGAACAAAAAGTAGCAGTGAAATTTGCTTTTCAGAAATTTGAGACACATTTGATCTCTGCATTATCCAGTCTGGTGCGTTAGAATTGAATGTTCCATTTTTCTTTATATCGCATCCAGTGAACTGAATTTAAATATCAAGAATGAGCAACAACTGATATGTTGGTACAACTATCGCGTAATTGTCCCTGTCGAATTGTCAGATTTCTTCTCTTGAGGAAAAAATTGTAAAACGGAATCGAGGGACAGTTCTAGACTAAACTCCTTAAAATCAAACAAGTTGGTTGTAAGTCGATAACTAATTAAAATTGGTTGCACGTCGTTATAATTTATAATCAAACTGGTTTATTTTTTTTTCTTTACAGGTCGTTCTGTTCAAGGTTCTTATGTACGTGTAATCGTCACACACTTAGAAATCCGGATGAAATGTTATGAAGTAAATTTGCAATGAACTCCAACCGGAGTAAACTTTACCCCATATGCATGATATTTCTACACTCTCTGAGGAGCACAACATACTTATACTTCGTATG
>JAQGAP010000214.1:0-51055 GCA_034697805.1 Orchesella bifasciata
ATTAGCTTTGAAAGTTCATAAGCATCGAAAATAAGTTATTATCCTGCGCCATACTCCATAAACTTGCTAATGTTACAGAGGCATGTGAATTGGTGGCTGATACCTCTACAAACGGTATGGCTAAAGCCGTCGGTCCTCATTTACAACCCAATTTAACATTTCATTACGCATAAAAATGCAATCACTCTTTGCTTTGAGTGCGCATAATTCCTGTGTTGGTGCTATATTTTGGCAAAATGCTATCATCAACATTCTCATGCCTTTGAATAGCACGACAGAATTTATTTTGGGTGCAATATCTAGAATTTATGGAGTTTTCACATATTTTAGGCAACGCTCTTTCTATGTCACCTACCAGTTGGGTATCCATACGCTTATCTTTCTCGTATCAGATGGTAATTGAACTCCCCTAGATTTTAGTTGTCTGTATTTCTTCAAAGATATGAACACGTTATAAGCTCCAATATGCTCAACTAAATTGCCAAATACCATGTGGTAATAAAAATGTTTTAAGGGTAATATAAGTTACGATCCCTTTGAAACGAATCCCATCGTTTGTTTATGACTTTTTGAAATTAAATAGCAATGCGTTGCGGTAAGTTTGTGGTTTTACCCTTGTTATAGTAACCAACCAAACTTTTACCTTCCTTAATCAGATTACATTGGAGGCACATTTTAGTGCATGTTTAGTAATAATGTAAAATTAGGATACGCTAAAATTACTTTCAGTTTATTGAGCAACAGCGAGATATGGTATTTGAAAGGTCCATTGTTGTTGTTTTATTCTCAAATCAAATATGCAGTATGAGACTGAAGAGAGGATTTTTCACTTGCTTAAGCAACTCTTCATGACAAATCTGCACATTATTATCCTTGATTTTCTGTCTACACTAGCATAAAACAGCTCGAACGCTGCAATCTCACTCATCTCATCTCCCATGCAATGGCCGAAGATGAATTGAATACAACAATGCCTCACAATTACATGGAAAACGTGCATGATTTTCGTCGATATTTTGCCTTCACTGATATCATTACTCTGCAAACATGCATTTTTATATGCAACACAAATTTAATGGATTGCATTGGTCATTTTTTATTGTCAGAGTCAGTCACTCAGCCACTAAAGTCATGATTAAAGAATGGGCTGTAGAAACGGAGCCACTTACTCTGAGACTGAAAAAGAAAGGCAGAGGTATGTACTCGAAAAATGAGCACTACAAACGACAGAACGAAAAGCAGCATTGAACTTGATGGGCTTGAATGAACGACAATAGATCTTTGAGCTGGCGTTTATAGTATAATTTGAAAAAGCAGATGTCAAATCGAGGTTTTTGCAAAATGAATTGCTCACTTGTTCCTAAAAAGTGCATTATCTCCATCATACCTTTTCTTTTCAAATGCATTCCTTCTGCATTCATCTCCAATATGAATAATAATGATTACTATAGCCTAGTGAACCTTATAACTTATTCCCTCTCACAAATTGCTCTTAAGAGCTATATTTGCCATAAAAATGAGTGAACGAATATAATAATTATGCATGCCTATGAATATGGAAAGGAATAATGTGGTTCACTGAGATTGCCACGACGGAGCGAACAAATGAACAATGAGTTGGGTGCATCGTTGGGAAACTTACTTCAAAGCTTAAAGCGAGTGAGCCATTGAATTAGAGCTTGCAACAATGAACATACATTACCCTTCATTATTTGAAATATATATTATCCAGTTTATAAAAGGTTATTGGATTTAATCATTAATTATAGCAGGGAGATATTGATTAATGCTAGATTCGATTGTAAAATTCGAAACCTTATTATTCCAAAAAAATCCATTTTAAAGGCGAATTGCTTCGTACAACAATGCTGTATTTATTTTCTCCCAAAATTACTAAGGGCGACAGGAAGCTTAGCCGAGTAGGTCATGTTCACGTGCCGGCCGTCTCTATTAGACCATTGACGAGAGCCCTTTCGTTTTCTTTTTGTTTTGGTGGCCTTTGTACGTTAGTTCAGTCTACTCCCAAAACTTTCATATGGTTAATGTACCGTCATTTCTCCCTGTAACAGAGTGCATTATTGCTTGTAGGTTGTGATGAGGTTAGCTAATCTAAATTAATTCTTTTTACAAAAAGGGAAGGTGTAACATTCCCAAAGTAAGAGTCGCATACTCATTTATTTAGGCACTTAAGCAAATTCCTACTGTTTATTCTCATTAATTTTGTGAACCATTTACGTTGTTAAGGTTTTAATTAAAGTTTATTTCTTTCATTATACAGGTTTTAATTATTGTTGGCGTCCATTACTCTACCTTTTTTATTTTTCATATAAAATATATTGATACAAGCGTAATCCCTGTATCGGCAGAAAAGCCTAACCACAATTATGAATGAAACACATTTTTGGATTATTCACATACTTAAATATATATACCAAACCAACATGATGATGTGTCCACATTTACAAAATTATTTTTATGGCTTATACACCACCATGTACCGTATCATTTTTGGTTTCAGTAGGTTGGATAATGGATGCCTACATAAACAAAAAGAACCAGAAAAAATGAGCAGTATAATAAACACAATATAAAAGGAAGGTGATTATACGTAAAATTATTGCGTGAAACTGATGAGAAGATAATGATCTTCATTCCCCACCGTTGCCGTAAATATTAAGTTTAGAAAGTAATTAAACTTTTTGAGGAGGTGAACAATTAATGAAATGCTCAGTTAATGAGAACTACACACTCGAGCCGGAGATAATAGCATGAAATTTTAAATTGTTTGCCCCTTACTGAAACTCAGATCATACTTAAGACGTTTTGTGGAATCTGACAACACTTCATATGCTTTACCAATATCTTTAAAAAGTTCTCCTTGCTCATACAGATCTTCTTTTGAAGCATTTGCATGCTTATCGGGATGGTCCATAAGGGCTCTTTTTAGATAGGCTTTCCGTATTTCTGTTTGGGTAGCTGACTGTTCAAGATTGAGGATTATATAATAATTTCTCCTCTGGGAGAGCCTTGCGGACAACCTTGCCTCCTGGAGTTCTCTTTTCAAGTCCCACAATGTTGGATCTATCCTTAATGCTGTCTCGAAGTCATGTGCTGCATCATCAAACATTTCTTTAGTGGAATATAGTCTGGCTCGAAGAACGATTGCTCTCAGATAGTTGTTATTGAGTTCAATTGCCTTTGAACATGCTTGAAGGGAATCATCAAGTCTATTCTGCTTCTGCGCTACTAGGGCAAGGTTGAAATATAACTTTGATTGAATAGTTATCTAAAAACAAATAAACAAAGTCATGAAAAGATGATTAGGTTCATAGTTGTAGCTATGTATTAGAGCTTTGCATGTAAATATATGCGAAACAAAAAGAATCTAATAATTCTTACATTTGTCATGTCCCCATTACTGACAATGGCCAAACACTGAGAGTAATCTTCTATAGCTTCTGAGAACTGATGAGACGCAAATTTGGTACCGCCTGCTTTTCTTAATATCTTGATCTGCTTCAGTTTCTTGAAAAGAGTTTGGGCAGAGGAGTTGTCGGGGGCGTACTGCAAAGCTTGACGAACGAATTGTATACTCTTATCAAGATTGTCATCGAGGTACAAACACATTGCTCGAATATGTAGAGCTTCCACACATCTAACATCGTTTTGCAGAACCTCCCTGTAACCACAAAATATGGCATTTTTATCCTTCTGCTGATGATGTACATTATGTAATCTGTAATATTGATAATGTTGAGAGAAATGAAAAACCTTACATACACAACTCCCGAGCTTCCGTTTGTCTTCCCAATCGAACTAACGCATCTGCTTTGACCATTTTTATCGAATTATCAGCAGTGGCAACATCTAGAGCCTGGGTTGTTAGATATACCAGCTTTCTGTAATCTTTTTTGGCTTTGGTGGATTCAATATCTTCGCAGTGTTTCTTCAGCAAAACAAGTCGCTCATATTCTGATTTTGCTCCAACGTCCATTCCCATCTTACCTACGGTGTCAAAAGCCATTTCGCATTCTTTGACGTTCCCCAAAGCCAATGTTGTTCTGATCAGACGAAGGTAACCGTTCTCATACTTTGGATCTAACCCAAGAGACTGGCGAACGTCCCCTAGAGCTTCTTTGTATCTTTTCAGCATCATGTAGCACGCGGATCTGTTTCCATAATAAGATGCATCCGTAGGAATGGCTTCTGTTGACATTATAAAGTTTTTGGTTAAACTTAACTTTGCCCATCATAATCCGTTCAATTATATTATTCAGCTTAACTTTATAAAAACTCACCTATAGCTTGAGAGTACATTTCCAAAGCTTGGTAATACTCGCCAGCCTTAAAATGTTCGTTTCCTTTCACTTTCCGATTTTCAGCCACTCTGTTGAAAAATAATTCAACCAATGTAGTGCTGATATATAGAAATTTATAGAGGACATTTTTTAAAAGATTATTTTATAGCTTACTCTCTCGAAGGAATTGGATCAACTTCGATTAGCTCAGGCATGTCATCATCATCTACACGGAGGCCAGGTTCCTGCGGGTCTGTAATCATGAGGTCATCTTTGTCTGTTGCTAAGTCAATAACATCAGGTATTTTAGCTGGATCCGATCTGGCAGGGAATGCATGGTCTGAAACTTCAGAAGGCATTCGTCCTTGAGCGCTAGTGCCTGCTTTGGAGCGCTGTTGTTGCTGTGTAACCGGCATCACATCTTGTTCATTATCATCGCAGTCACTTCCGCTTTCGTCAGTCTCAATGGTGTAAACCTCTGCTGCAGGGGTATCATCCGATGTTTCCATTTTACATTCGACACGGACTTCTTGATCTTCAAGACGTGCGTCCATTTTTCGATACGTAGTAAAACGCACTTATTTGATTGATAACATAAAACGACTTCAAAAGTCTATAAAACTTACTTACTGGTCAATCAACTACACTACACAAAAATGTTTAAGCAATAGAAAGGGCTTCTTATCATATCATATGATCATATGTTTGGGATTTGTAGATCTATATTTGCATTTAACACAAAGGAGGCAGCGGCTCAGTTTTTTTAGCACCGCATTGTGTGTTACGTTCACCAAAGTGCATACCACTACCTATGGGTAAACAAGTAGCGAGAAACGATAGTGTAAAAATATTTATTGGGATCAACACACCCCTGCGTTGTGCTTTGTGCTGCCTCATAAACTATCCCATAGTACGCACTTGTCTTTTCTGCTCCATTAGTGGCTTTAATTTACTTAATCCCCTAAATTGAAAGGGAATACTGTTGTGTTTCATTAATAAAATTTGTAAGGCAACATCCCTATTACACAAACCTTTTCAGTTGTACGAAATAAATGAGGGTTATATGACCATGTATACTTTTTCTTCATACATGCACGTACCATTTCATATTGTGCAAGCATTTAGGTAGGCTGGGTGAATGTGTTAACATTTCAGTCAGTTAATGTTCAGGCAGCAATAAATATAAAAACATAGTATTTATCATCAACCGTGAAATAGCTTGAATCTTTTGCTGTCTCTACTTCTGGGTCAATATTACAAAAACTGAAAATGCTTAAACCTTTGAAATGATTTCTTGACCACCAGACTGGTAAACAACATCTGTAAGAATGAGTGGAATGAGATCAATTTTTAGCTCAGAATTTGTCCCGAGCACACTTTGTAGATCAGGAAACAAATAGCTTTTACTTTTTTTGTAAAGGAATAGTAGAGCGTGGCTCAACCACAGAAGTTCGGCCTCCGCGCTATCAGATTTTACATTTAGAATGCACATTTGATTTTGCCGATCCACCTGCTCATCCATATCTGTTATATCAATAAAACGGAAGGCTAATGGATCCTACGGAATATTACTAAAAGTATATCGGTTTTCTTCTCAATGCAGTCATTTTCCCTTTATATGTTGTGTTTTATTTAGCCCTTCTTCTTTGAACACACTGTTGTGTACTTAGGTTGACAGATTGATTGATGAAAATCAATATCTCTTTCACTCTCATATTATCTTTTTTAGAAAGTCATATCATCCATGTGAATAAAATTTTGGTAGGTGGCTAAATAAAAGGGAATCACAATAAATTTTCAAAGGCTACACTCTACCACCATCACACCAAACCACTGCTACAACTACTTACCTTCTCCATCATTTTGTTACTTTTGATTTGATACCTGGGAAACTTGTTAAATTGCATTTTGTTTGCCCATTAAGTTGACTGCTTGACGTTTCTTTACTCATGGTTAATGGTTCTTTATAGACCATTTTCAACATCAAATACTCACTCACAATTCTTCTCAATCCATATATCATTTTTTTTCTTCGTCTTCCCCTCATCTTCCTCATCTTTATGAATGAATGCTGGTTTTTCCTTTGGTTCTGTGGTGGGATGGCGCAGTAATGGTTTTATGAGGATAACCCTTTGTTAAAAATAAACGACGTACAAAAGAGTCTCTGGCTGGCTGTAAGCAAATTTGAAATGAATGTTCGTCAGTTGAGTTAAGAGCATTATAAATAAGGATGTGATATGACTGAAGGAAGAAAAGAAAGAAAGGAGGTTGAGATGCACTTACCGGCTTGGTTGCATTATCATCATCACATCATCATCATCATCATCATCATCATTACTGTATTGACTTTTTCGCATTGTGGAGCTTTTCATAATGCAGTTGCATGTCTTCAAGAAATAAATAGCGAAAAAATACGACGGAGAAGAAACGTGTGGGGCAAATGAAACACTTGTAATAGGAAGGTAGATAGGTATATATATAAACTACATACCTTTTTTTGAAACATCACGTACAACTACTAGTTGGCTATGTTAGTCATTTGTTGTTGTATTTGCAAATGCCTACATATGTACTTAATAGAGTTGAGCGCAATGAAATGCATTCGAGTTGTTAAGACTTTAAATTGGCATTTTAAATGCAGAGAAAAGAAAGATTTTTTAAATTCTACTTTATCTTCGCTGCCACCACTACTTCACAAGACCTACATTTGCACTTATGGCAATTTCCTAATTGTTTTGCGATTACTTTTCGCATTGTATTCCATTTACGCTTCAAGCACTGGATTTAGAAAAGAGCGAGGAAGAAAGGAAGTAGAAACATTAGTAGGGAATTAAATAATAAAAATTATAATAACAACGAGGAGAAGGACGGCACAGAAATAAAAACATCTCCTGAAGCAGTTATCATTTGAATGAAACAAACTCGTGCATCCTTCTCAAATAGTTTGTACGGTGCAGCACTGCAAACAAAAAAAACCTTCTTCACTTCACTTTAGTTGATATTATTGTTTAAAAAGAGTCGAATGCCGAAATGTTTCTAATCCTGTAAAAAGGAATCGAAAGTTTTCTTATCTGCCGGCCAAAAACCGGTGCTCATAGTCAGATCAGTAATGAACAGACAGCCGACTGCTTGGCGAACCTATTAAATCATTTTTGTGGTTGATTATGTTTTTGCATGTGCACACGTAAATGTATGAACTACATGTGTGCAGTCTACAAACATAATATTACCATGTTCTGTTTTTATACCAAGTAATCCATACATTTTTGTCATAATTGTGTTTATGTGATTTTCATTAGTTGAAAAAATGAAATTCTCCTGCGAGAAACAACACTTACGGCGACTTGGAGTTGTTGCTGCATGCTGTTTTACTTTTCATGCGATTAGAGGATATTGACTCTGGCTCTTCATTTTCTGATTGAGTCGTACCTATTTTTAAGTGCGTACAACTAAGCTTACAATGGAAATAAATGGAACGAACGGCAACATAGCCAGAAAAAGTTGCTGGGTTTGCGTAAATAGACTAATCACATTGGTTTGCTGTGAATTGTTAAAATTGATCATTAGAAAGGTGGCAAGCGTGATTGGCGGAGTTGAAATTTTATTGTAAATCTGGATCATGCAATTATTCCACAATGAGTCTTTGACTTGAATTCATAAGACCAGACCACTATCAACTTCTACTTCAAGCTGTGATCTGATCATTCCTGTGAACTTAAAAAAGGTAATCTCGTAAGAGGTATGGTATGCCAGTATTGAAAAGAGTTTAGTCACTTGTTCAATATTCCATGCAAGTATCATCGTAATAGGAGAGGAGTTATTTGTCATTCTTGACATCAGAAAGAGGACGCTGACAACAGGTACCAGATACTTATTCGAAAAAGTGTGTCACCTTGTGTATCATTCCACGCTTCTTAGCTTGACAGGTCTCAATCAAAGGCTTTATGAATATGATAATTGTGCCATTGATTTGATATCTTACTTATTTTATGCTCGAGCTCACTTACCTGGCTTATACGCCACCACCACCACCCTTCATTATTCCGTCCATGCGAATCTACAGTGACATTGCATTCAATTTAATTCATTGTCACGTGACGTTATCTACGGTCGGACGGAAGCTGTATTCCGTCCGGTGTAGAAAGTGGTCCATTCAGGAGGAAAACCATGTGCCTCGATTGTCAGTTGTTGCAGGTTGGCCAAATTACTGTGGTTTTTTTCTATTTAAGCGGACAATGATGGATGCGTTTTATAAAATCACTCGTACAACCCCAAAGAAAATAGATCCGGTTAAGCTCATCCCTTTTTTTGTACATTATTTGTTTTCGTTCCTTTTTTACAATAATGACCTAGGTATGCACTGATGCAATTTTCTTATCATATCAAACCAAAGCTTGTCACTCTCAGAGTGATATTTTGACGTAGTGTAAACAGAGGGTCAACATCTTCAATCTTCAACTGTTATGTTGGAGTAATTAAAATCTTCTGTTTGTGATTTGATTGAAATAAAAGTAAAGGCAAGATAGGTGTGAGACCATTTGAAAGCGAGAAAAAAACCTGTAAATGAAAACATCTTTCACATGAAGCAGCCAAATATGGGAATCTTCATTATCGTTTCAACTTTGCACATGAATGACATGCCACATTTGAAACAAAAACAGAAAGGATCATTAAACTACAATTACATGTGCTCAAGCATGTAAAAATGGCTCATCATCACGGCATGAATGAAAATGACTGCAACTGTTATAAATATTAACTGCATACATTTATTATTACTATGTGTAACCGTTTTTCTTCTTGAATGCTGAATGTCATGGCCTGGCTTTCTCATCTCAAGTCGTTATATTTGATTTTTTTATAATTTCATGAGACTCGTACCATGTGAAAAATATACGTGCATTCTGGTTGCAGACTTAGCCTAGAGGGCTACAAGAACATAAAATGGTATAAATGATGAGGAGAATCTAATGCATTTTAATTTTTTAAATAGGAACATGCTAATGCGCAATCTAAAGATTAGCATTATCAACTGCAAAATTTAACGAGCGACAATATTATAATCAGTGAGGTGAGAGCGAGCGTGAGTGAAAATAGTGGATTGCAAATTCAATGCCAATTTTCTTCTGAAATGATTCTCTGCTCTCGGTTGATTAAATCAGTTCGGAGTGGAATACGAAATTGTTTATCTATCTCTTGATGAAATTTCACGAACAAGGAATCCCCATCTTGATCAACATTGAGTGGATCATGTACTTTACAAGTCCTGGCCTCTAGTTTTGTGTACAAATGTAATTGACACTGATTTAGAAATTTTGATAAACCAGTTCCGTCTAATTGTTTGGGGGGCTAATTATACAACGCCTCTTGCTTTAGTATGCTCGTGCTTGGCTAACGGCAAAACTTGCTCAGGAAGAGAACAAAACAGCAAAGTATGAGATAGCACGTAACTTAAGTTATATTGCAGTAAAGTTTTAGCAGTAAGTCAGTAAGCCAAGTAGAAAACTAACCTACACACTTTCGGGTGAGACAAGACATGACATGGCAAACGGCTCCTATCTTGTCGAGTTACCTGAGCTTGAACTAACTGACTGCTGCAAAAAATTTGCAAGAATATCGCTTGTGCCTTATCTCTCATACATGTATTTATTTACACCTCAAGGCATTACATTAATATCATTCATCTCCTCCAAGAGCTTTGTTAAACACATTGAAAAAGCAAATGGCAACTTAAAAAGCATCGATTCTCTTGTTGTCGTAAGGGTTGAGGTGTGTATACTTTGCATTAAAACATTTAATGTGTGGCACTTGTACGAGCTCAGCGACGTCTTCCTCGCATTCACATCTCGGTTGTCTTTTCAACTGTTTTTGTGAAATGCGTAACATTGTTAAAAAGCCAGGCCAGGTAAAAGCACAATGTTTTACCTAGATTGGATGTGGGTAGGTAGGTAGATATGTAACGTAGGTGTAGCCAGGTACATACACATGAATAAAAAATGAATGAGTGTGTGCGCAAGCGCATCGTGATTTTTCAGTGCTCATTAGCGACACTCCCACAGTCAATGAATAAAAATATGTGTTATGTGCACAAAAACCAGATGGTAACTCACGTAAATCAGATGTGTGTGACATGTTTAGGTTACGACTTTGCCATTTCTGACCCCTTTGACTCATTGACTCTCGTGTACCCTACACTAATTATTAGTGATAAACGACCGAAACACGCAGTTTCCTGTCTATGAATATATTAGTTGATATATTCTGATTTACAAAATGTAAAGACACAAGACGAGTCACCTCTCAATGTTTATTATGACAGCCGGCTGGCTGCTACTCTCATTTAATGTCAGAAAATTGCTCTTTGTAGTTTCTTAATCCACATCTTGGTAGGTAACCAAAGTGAACAACTTATCTTTTCTTCGAAAACGACATGAATGCATGAATAAAGCTAACTTTTGCAAATCAATTTGCCATGAAAAGTGGTAATACAGAGAGCACTGTAGCCAGTTTTCTTATCTGATAATATGTCTCTCTCGCCTCGCCCCCAAATGCAACTTTAGTAATAAGATGATTACCCATTTACTCATCTATGAACAATGGAAATGGGATGCGGCAGAGTAAATTATTAGCTGCACGCACATATCTCAAACTGCATTTTATACGCTAACGAGCTGACAATTTCCTTTCAAAAACTTTTTTTTCAACGATGAGCGAAAACAAATCAGTATCGATTTCATTTTCGTCCGCTTCAATACGTTTGGGTTGTTGTGTGCGGAGGGTGCTAAACAAAAATAGGCACAAGAGTGACTGTCAGCTAAACTGGAAATTAAGAGAAAGGAAAAACAGATCACTTTGTACACAAATTGTCATGTTGTGACTGCTACCCATTCGCCTTCTCAGCACCTTTTCCCTTTTAGAGATGTGCGGTCACAAAGAAAATCATATTGACACAGGTCTTCTCTCCACACGCCGCTGTTTAACTTTTATGTGTTTGTGTATTTACAAATTTTTGTAAGGGCTTCACAGCTATAAAAGGGATGGGATGGATGTTTATGGGTTGACCTTTCATAAAAATACATTTTGTTGTCGTTTCGGTGAACTTTCTTCTTTTTCCTTCCCCTTCATCTCATTGCATCTCACGCTATGACTTCAAAAGGCGACACATTGATGTTATTTTCATGACCAAACAAAAAATCATCATCTTGATCTTCACAGCCGAGTAAAATATTGCGACTGCATCCTCAATCACAAAAACTCATAGCTGCCCAAGGTGGCCACTTTCCAACAGTCAAGTTTGTTGCATACGGAATGCACATTTTTGACATAACATGCAACAAACAAACGTAGCATGATAAAGGCTAATATCGTAAACACACATATTACGCATTGGTCACTGTTTTGCAAAGAATTTGCAACAAGGTATTTTCTCTTTGATTCGAAGAAAAACATTTTTTTACGTTTGTTTTTATAAATCGGACACCACAACCTGATGTTGCTTCTTCAGTCCTCTCAAAAATCAGTGCCAATGTATCTGTTTTCGTGTTAGAGATCAACCCCTTTTGTTTGTCAAGTTTAGTAAGAGATCAGCGACGGGTGCAGCGTTTATATTGATAGGTGATAAGTGAAATATTGAATGGCTGAACAGGAAACATGGTTTGCTGCCAAATAAAGTTATTTTTTCTAAACAATCAGCAATTGCCCTACCCATAAAACTGATACCACTTGCACGTCTTTTTTACAAATCACAGGCATATTATTGCCGTCATAAAAACATAATAATATTTACAACGTTGTAGCAACCGCATGTGTGTAAGGTGTAGCAGTTTGTTGTGGTATTTGAAAAGAAATTATCAGAAAAATAATATTCCCATCATGATTCATGTAACTACCGTATTAATCATAATAAAAATGTTGGCTCTTAAGGAGCTAACAATATCTCATGAAAAAGCAATGAATGGAAATTATTGCTAGGATTTCAATTTTATTACAAAATAATACAGTCAATATACACATTAGACATGAAGTGGAGGCAGGTTCACTTGTTCCTTTTTGCAACTGAATGAAAGAAAATATAAAATTAAAATGTGTGCCTTGGTATTAAACAATACTGGTTTTGCTGTCCTTAATGTTTCAAATTGTAGGCTCATTTTACTCCGGAAAATAATAGGCTGTTCTCTAGTTAATCATATTTCACAGGGGAAACCGGTTTGAAAATAAAAAGTTTTACACAGCCGGCACAACTTTTTTATTTAAATATGATTATCTTGATTCATGCATGCATAAGCCACAACGTTACAGAACACAGCAACCAACTTCCAAAGTGTGAGAAATGCGTAGTGTGATATGATTTATTATTAACTTGGTGTGTACTGTTGATACCGATACTTCTGCTAGTCTTTAGGGAAGTATCATCTTCCAGCAGAGGAGATTGTTATTGTAGGAAGATGTAAATGTTTTGTAGGTGTGTATTACATATTAATATAATCACTTGGCGTCGTACTCGTAGGCAACTACAGGTTCATTCAGTTTTTTTATTCTGAGGAAGTAAAAACGTTGGGTGCATAATATGGTTCCCTGTCTAATATGTCATAAAGGTATGTCATTGTCAAATGAACCATGTCGTCTGTGGTGGCGAAATCATTTTTTTCTACTTTCCTTAAATGTTGTAGGCAGATTTATGGCGTAATTCCAGCTGTATGCTGAAGCCAAAATTAAGCTCAGCACTTCCTGACTTGTTGGTATAGGAAACATAAATAATATTCTTGGTCTATTTTTGACTGCTAATAACTGACTGCCCTAAATTAATTGACAATAGCAATGGTATTACTTGCTAATTTGCAAACTATAAATTTGCTATACGCACCACGCAATGTTTCATAACACCTCTTTCACCAGCTCGCCGCAATTTGAACTGGAAGGTGCAATCTTGTATGATAACTATTAGCTCATTAAGAGTACATGCATTTGGCAGGAATACATTTTATGGTATATGTGTACGAGGTAATGTACCTAGTTGGTTGGCATTACGAATATGTTTTGACATTTCTAAAGTCTTTTTGACTCAGTTTCAAATGACATCATCAAATGTCACCTTCCTTCTCGTTCACACAGAACAAGCCGCAATTGGAACGACGAGCATCATGCTTAAGGAAGCATATAAATTCATAATGATTCTTGGTTTTCCTGTCTAGAACCGTTTACCGGAAATTCTCCTCTGTTGATGATGTTGTGAGAAAGTGATCGATGATGTTGAAATGCCTGGAGTATAAGGATGTAAAGCGCACTGTTACGACACAGGATGATACTCAATGAACAACTCATGTCTTGTAACGAAACTAATAACTTTGCTGAAATAATCACAGCAACGTCAGGAGGAATCGAGTTTCTATGCAAATAGAAGAGTTTCTTCTGAAGACAAGTTCCATGTACAGAAGCCCGTTTACATTCATATAAAACTGAAAATTGTTACGCAAGTCATACGAGAAAAAATTCAGTCAATCCAGTCATTGCTCAATGCTGTTTTCCTTTGATAAAAATATAATATCCGGTGTTAGATTATTCCTTTAAATCAAGCTCCTTCGTCGAATCTCCGGGGTAGATTCGCTAAAGTCCCAATGATAGACACGTTGTCAGAATTACTATGACTTCTAAGTTTGATTTTATTCCTCAAACCAATTTTCTCGTTTCTGTCATTGGATGTTTGTTTCCATACCTGGTAACAAGCAGCACAAGTAAACTTTCATGAAGGGATGCTGCTGTTCCCACGCCTATTCAGACTGAATAACGTTGACTATAGAAAAAGATGGGAATCCTGAACAAAACTACTTGAAGCAAAACTCCTACTCATCTCATATTAGTTTGATTCTACTCCCTAATCATAATTAAGACACTCGACATTACTTGAGGACACGTCCTACAAATGATTGGGCAATGTAAACATATCAAATTGCCAATACATGGTGACTTCAACGCTAATTGAAAGTTTCCTTTTCAAACGAGAAGTGGTTAAGGAAATGAAGTATCTTCGTTTTGTTAAATTCCTTGTATTCCAGCAGAATAGTAAATTGTGCAATCTATATATGCCATGCTTATATGCACTTCCTAAAAAAATTACTAACGAATACGGAATCGCATCTCATCTCCCATCATCTATTCCTTTGTCATCCTTCTTTATTGTACAAACTAGGCTCTAGCATCATCTTCATCACTGATGTGATGTCCATTATAATTCTATGGAAATCCTTTTCAAAAGCGACACTGATGATTACTTGAGTTCGTGAACGAACTCGCCATCACATCCCCGTCATTCATTCGGCAACCAATGCTGGTTGGCAAGTGCAGCAAATCACGGAGTGTAAACAGAAGCTACGACAGAGGTTTGAAGAATCGAATAAAAAGATAAAAGATGCTGTTGATGATGGTTGCTAGTAGCAGGCAGTAGTGGTCATTGACTTGGTAATTATACTAGACTACAAAAACCCCATTCCCTCGTTCGTCCAAACCTATCGCTTCGTCGTTGAATTTGGTTGTTCATTGCTGCTTTTATCCATGTAAATCTTTGAAGAAGATGCCTAGATAAAAAAAACCGATATTACAAGAAGTTATTGCCGGTGACGATGATGCTGATGGTAGTGAATATTTGGTGTGGTGGTGAGGTGATAGCATAGTATATGGAGCGTATTAGCTACAGGGTCCTGTATCAGGAAGACGTATTTTAAGATTCAAGAATATTTTTTAGACATAGTGGAAGCAAGAGTAGTAGTGGTCATGTCGCTGTCCATTAGACTGAAGGCACTTGCGTATCCCCATCTCACAAACAACCATCTAGGTTCTTTGCACACAGAATGGCTGTACCTGTCTCCATCACTTCACTTCAATTCTTCCGAATGATGAACTGCTACACCAGGCGGTTGTGACTGCTTTATTGCAGGGAATGCGGAGAGTCATGTAGATATAAGTTAGGTTCTTCATATTTTGCCCTTTAAAATGCAACTTAGAAGCAGTTAACGTGAATGATTGTACATACATCCACATTACACATTTGTGGATGAGTTGAATGAGTCAGAAACATCAGGAATAAAAAATGGATTGAGGAATCTTCCTATCACTGTCGTCATCAGGCTCGTAACAGAAAGATCGTTTTTCCAATTGCATTCCTAATGTATCTCAGCAAAGCCAGTCCTCCGACAATGCATTAACTCATTCGGTCTTGGTCTTGGTTGTTGTTGTCAGCTAAAAATCCGACCAACTAGAGAAAAAAAAGTACCATCATATTTTTTGTTTGAGTTGAAGGAAGAGTACAAAAGGAAAGAAAGAAACCTGTAAAGTGAGTGAGCTAGGAAAAATTGGCATATTCGCATTATTTTGGATTAATATACATGAAGTTGCAGTCATTGTACGCATGGCTGTACCCAAGGGAGAAATATATGTCCGTGGTAGACTTAGTCATACGTTGTTGGTTGGTGAATTGGCATTTTTTCTCAGGTATTTTTTCCAATAAACATCACGAAAATGAATTTCCCTATCGCACTCTCCGACTACTCACTAGTCCTCGTTAGCTCTCAAAGTGTTACGCATGTAGTAATCATGGGCGGGCAAATAGTTCCCTCAAGAATGCTCAAATTATTATGATAATACGAATTCATGTTTTAACTGTATAGTGCATCATGTACGACGGTTGCCATTTGCCACAATCGTAACGATCTTCAGTGATTTTTTGTCTCTCTCACCATCTCACCTTTTTTTGGTATGCACGTTTGTCGGTGATGATGTGATGATGATGATGATGCTGAATGGTATTACCTTCACAAAATAGAAGACAAATAGCCTAACATGCGTGTTTGAATTGTGAGACTCCTTGCGTTTCTTTCTCAGCTTGATTTTCGGAGAGATTTTTAATAGTGTTGAGAATATATCAAAAAAATTTGTTTGTTATCCGTACTGGGGATGTAAATCATTTACAATGTATGTAATATTTTATGATATGCCTTTTCCTGCTGTTTTTGGGTTACCTGTTCTCCTCTCATTGTCTTCCTCTAGATTAAAGTGGCTTTTAAATTCGGAGAAATGCGTTTTAAAACGACTTTTTACTCGCATGCAATGGACTGGGACTTTTAAACCATGAAACGTTTTGTATGCCTACGTATATTTAGGCTTTAAAGATTAAAATCCGGATCGTGCAGTTGGAAGCGTACACACATATAAATTGTTCTCTTATCTATCTTGGTACATTTAAGTGGAAGCAGTATTTCATTAAGATATTATTTTCATGAACTACCATCATTTCATTCTCCTCTTTTGCTAAACAAAGTTGAAAGTCAGGTTTCTCCCAGGCCAGGTTGGAAAAGAGTGCACTTAACTGCGTGTTCATGCCATGCCATCCCATTTTTTCCATTGCACTTGTTCATTAACAATCTTTTCTTGGAGTAGTGTACTCGCGGCTGATGTGCCATTTGCCAATACCACTGCTGTTCTACACAGGAAGGTTCATATCCAGTTTGAGGCTGTAAAAATTTCTCACGATTCTTCTCAAGATTGGTAGTTCGAGGGTTGTTGAGTGGAGACCTAAGTTTGTGTCAAGCGCTTTGAAAAAATCGCAATCAACATTTTCTTGTTGCATTTTCATTCAAGAACGTCACGGTGTTGAAGGTGGTATTACTCCGTTCTTGTATACTACATGATACATTCCTTCCTTTAGGCTTCTTGGTTGTTATTCCATACCGTCGAATGTTTCCCTAGTGGGCAGATCAATAGCATTGTAAATGGCAGAAAAAAATTGAAATTCTAGCGTAGTAGACGACAACTTCATTGCATTTTTAGGCAAAGTTGAGAGTAGACTAGGACGTCTTGAGTTCCTTAGTGCTCGGCGTTCATATACATATTTACATCCATTTTACATTTTTGTGCAGTATTAATACTCTTGGTTGTAGTGCTGACCAGGGCTACAATTGATGGGACATGCGATAAAATATCAGCTCAGCTTTATGATGCATAATGTAACTGATAGTCTTGTCCCTTGCAACATTTATTTGGCAGCTAGAGCAGTATGCAAGGCAATAAAGGATTTTTATGAGCATCTACATATACTCCTGGTTTGTGTTGCTTATCAAAATAAAAATTCACTGTTGAGCGCTGCTCATTCCCTTATCCTCTTTCGTAAATTGGCTGATTGGACTCGCCACTTTGGTTGTCCCCACCACGACTCTGTTTGCATAATACTGCGTAGATTTATAGTCTTGGTTTCCCTTCGTTATCGTATGCAAAATGTCGACAATGCGGTGCGACAACGTCAATTGATTGTAGCGTTGTTTAGCTGGATTCAGAGGGAAGGCGTCGACGTCAGGCGACTTTTGCAACCAATATTATTCCTTTCGTAAAATTCAATTGAAGGCACACAATATCAAGTTTGCTGTGCACTTATTAAACACAAGGCTCTTGCTAAAGTCCGTCGTCTGTGCTCGAGCCTCAAAATCCATATGAAACAAGGTGCATTACGTATTCATAAAAAAATATGTATTCCATACTGGGCGTTCTACAATTTTGTGAAGTTGAGATATTGGCTCTCTTTCCATTCTTGCATATTAGATTATTATTTGGGATCAATAGTAAAATATGATAATGGTTGACCGTACTAGAATGATGGACGCTGGTCTTGTCTTGCAAGAATTTTTTGTTGTATGAGATGAAAGGCATGAAGTAAAAATGACGGTGAACACTGAACAACGATGGGGATACATGTGGCTTCTTTAATCATAATAGAACATGGTCTCTAGGCATCACAGAATGTGCACACAAATCAGTATACAACACAACGTGCTGCACAGGTAATAGACTTTTCATCAGTTTGTCAGAGCACCAGCAACTGACGTCGTCCTGAACATAATCAGTGACGAGCTCGAATGCAGTATCGAATATCCATGTTCATACTTGCATACTCAATTTTTAGATAACGCATCGCATATGAAGAAAACTGCTGTTAGTTGCCGTGATAAAACATAATACTGCTGAAAAAAATCATTGAAGGTGCTCTAGCATATAAGTGAGTAAGTATCGTATCATGATGGTAGTAAGTCAAGTTAGAGACGAAACGGCAAGAGCAAAACAATAATTGTTGCATGCTAACAAAACTTTGCATCACAAACAATAAGGAATCTTGAATCTCTTTTCTCGACTTGAGTTTTACATGAATGCTCATATTATGTATATTAGTGGTGTTGCAGTAGTGATGCGGTGAAGTGAGCAGAGCCTTGTACGTCTACATAGAGACACAGCACGTCTCTCCGTTTTTGCTGTTGCAGTAACTTGGTTAACGTGTGTAGTTGTTGCTGAGCTTAGTTAGAGATATAGTATGTTGTCTGTCAGCATAATATAATTGAGCATCCACTTCTCTCGAGCTGCAACAACACAACACAAACACATCACACATCTCGCATCACAACGCAGCGTCTTGGTTTATATTGTGGGAAAGAGTCAAATCGCATGTAAAACTTGGTTGTAGTCCATTGCCTTGCTCTCAGTTTGCTATCGCATGTTCCCCTGACAATACCGACTTGACCGGATTGGCTTACTTTTTAGCACTATGTAAAAAACCATATCTTCGTAGTTCCCATTATTACTAGCATTGTTTGTTTAGTTCGCTTCTGTGGTTTTTGCTTCCTACTAGAGAAGCCAAGAACCTTTTTTTCTGAAGAGTTCTTCATTTGCTACAGTTTTCAAAATCCATTCATGAAAGTTTGCAAAGTGACGACCAAAGCCATTGATTGAAGCCTTAGCTCATTGTTACAATACAATAAAAAGATTTCAAGGTAGAAAACACGCCACCATTATGTAGTCGATACTAAAGTGAAGTCCAACCATAAAGTGCCTTATACCTCCCTAATATATTCTTTATAGGAGCAATTTCCCTTTTTTTCAAAAAAGTGACTATATCTTAAATCATTATTAAACACATTAAGAGAGAGATAGGTAATCATTAAGAGTTACAAGTTTTTGTTGTTCACGCGTGGTCAGCAAGGAGTGCGATGAATTACTTTTACTCTTGAGAGGAACATACGTTACGAACACGATCCTTAACTGATCACTCAGTTTACGAAATCTGAACTAATCATATAATAGGACTAATAAAGTAAAAATAACGATAGTTATTATTGCAAATCGTAACACACATACGCAAAATACGTGGCGAGAACAATGGAGTTTTCACACAAGGGGGAACATACATTTGGATAAATTGTTGTTGTGCAGCAAGTGTAGCACATTGTTGAAGCGAAGGGAAGGCGAAGGAATATAAAAAAAGGATCAAGAGAGAAGAGTTGTTACGTGTTGCAAATGTTATGCAGTTTTTATTCGTTTTGGTTCTTCATCATCGTCCTCGCTCATCAGGATTACAGTGAAGTTTAGCTGAGAGACGGGGAATGAGGCAAAAATAATGGATTTTATTTCTACTGTTTCCACCACCAACTCATATGATTTTGTTTAATGCTGTATTATTATTTTATCCCATGTTCACATCCTTAATGTAATTGATTGAAAAGTTGGTAAAAGATAATGCGAGCGGAATTTTTATGTGTGTTGGCAACTTAAAAAGAAATGAAAGTAATGGGAGAAAATCATAATTGAATTATTAGTTTACTATCATTAGTATTAATGAGCATCTTTATTATAAATTCATTATTGCGTGCGGATACTGTGTAAAATGTGAGCAGGTAGGACTTGCTTGAGCTTGAGCTTAGTCAAATGTATACGATTTTTTATGTGAAGCCTAAACCCGACGGTTCCCACACTGTTATACTAGCAAAGAAGGAGAAACATTTTATTGTATGAAAATGGAACAAATAAGAACAGTCCAAAACCGGAAATAATATGAAATGTGAATGTGTATCATTTTGCCCTTAATGTCTACCCTCAAGCCTTTGGCTATAAAGATTACCGTTCATTTGTGTGTGTGAGAGATTCGTAGTTATTGATAGTTGATTTTTTAGTTCTGAATTGATATGTTTTAGTTGTATTTATTATAAAATTTTATGGTTAACCTCTTCCCCGTAGCTTCCTAAAGTTTAGACTGTATTCAACCGTTCTGAGAACAAAGTGCATTGACTTTTTTTTGTATCAACGAACATTTCTATTTGTTTCTGTTGAAAAGGGTTACATAACATAGATAAAAGGCAACTTGTGTCATCATCATCGTACACCTGTTTTATTAAAACCCTTAAAGGCCGAAAGATAAAGGTCATACTTGACTTGATTCATGCACGTCCTTTAAATGTAGTCAACAAAGGACTAAGTTCGCAATAAAGAATGTGTGTGGGTGTTTTTAGGAATTAGATTAGAAACAAAACGTAGTAGCAAAATACTAAAAACTACATAATTGTGCGTTGTGTGCACGCAGTTGTAATCGCATTAAGAGCTAGATGAAATCTCGTAGAGTAGATACGACTGGGATGGTGTGTGATCGCATTATAAAAAATTATCATGTAAATTACTAAGCGAGTTTTTAGCGAGAAATTAGTGACTAGCCAAACCTATTCTGTAATAATAGTTATAATACAACCAGGAGTATTTGTACGGAGCAAACAATATGTATCAGAATCAGTGGAGATAAATGTTAAGTTATAGGTTGTAGGTGTGTATGCAATCTCATAAAATGTAAATGAATTTTACAATTACAATCTAGCAAGGTGTAGTGCTAATAGTTAGTAGGTACGTTCGTAAATATGGAGCTGAGCCTGAACAATAAAAAGTAGAGGTTTTATTTGTTATTTATATCCTAACAAGCGTTTTATCACAGGAGTACTTTTTCTGTAGTGAATCTCAGATTAGCAAATCATTTGAAGGTGAATTCTCGTTTTATTGTACAAACAACAGTATATTGGTTGCACGACTTTTGTAAGGAAAAGTGAGATGCTATCTAAATCCCTTTTTCAAAGTACCGTTTCTTTATGAGTAAATATTGAATGAAAAAATCTGATACTATTATTATTATAAGTTTTAGTTTGTATGTAACTTTAAAACTATATTAGTAAGGTAGAAAGAAGGGAACTCAGTCAGCCGGCTCTCCTCATCTCATGCTCTTTGGCAAGAAGGCAACACACATACCTACATTGGCAGACTACTTAAACATTTCTGTTAGAAAAGGTTCTCTTTTTTTGAAACTGATTCAATTTTTTTTTCTACCATAATCGTAACAAAATCACATTAGAATTCATATATTGCAAGTTAACAGAAGCTCTCAAAGTGTTGTGTTGTTAAAGATCTGATTCTAAGATTTCCTGGCATTGGATCGCGTGGTAGGTACGTAATGTAAAGATAAAAAGTACATATTACTGTACCATCTCAAAATTCTATCTCGAAAAAAAATTGAAGAGGGTCTCCCTGCTTCGTATCCATCATCAAAGATGTTTTGCTGGCCAAGCCGTCGTGGGAGTAGGAAAAAGTCAAAGTCTGATCTATCTGGAGATGACGCTTCAATAACTGGAGAAGCTGCAGTGGTACCAGGTGGGGGTATATTGGTGAAGCCCTACAAGCCTAAAAAGAACAGGGGCAAGAAATCTTCAGCTACATTCAAGTGTGACCTGAGCGAAGCCCTATTACCTCCTTCGGATGAGTGCCTCATCAGCCTCAGATCTGCTTCATGTAACAGTAGCATTCGAGAGCTGAGTGGTTATCATCAGAGGAACAATGCAAGCTGTGCAAGCAGTGCTGTTGGTGGTGGTGTTGTTCGAGGAAGTAATAATAAACATTTCGTGAGCAGTCAGAATCATCTCCCTCACTTTCCTGGTGATGAGGATAGTGACTCTGTCAACAACAACAATAATAGGTCTGCCGAAGTGCTCTTGTTCTACAGCAACAACTCCCTCAGCACTAGGAACAGTGTTGCTGACTTCATTGAGAACGAGGACTTCAACTACAAGAGTCTTTGGGGAAAGGATATTTCAGAGTGGGACTCGAGGGAGTCTAGATGCAACACTTTGGAACGGGAGTGTCGAGCTAACCAAGCCAATTTGAACTACGCCAAGACACCAAATAACAAAATCAAGAGCCAAGCTAACGGCATCGTTAGCAGTAGTAATAATAATGGGTCTAATCACAAAGATCGCCTAACTGCTGCATCATCCTCACCATCCCTAACGAATCCATCTCATCACTCAACTAATACGTCAATCAGTTGCAGTCACAACAAAAGCAAGCAGTTAACCAGGATATTTGATGATGATGACGAGCCATTACCATCTCCTCCACCAACCCCACCTGAAGCGAAAATCTCACTGTCCACCAATTCTTCGTTAGGAAACTGTAGCTATTTTAAGTACCCGCCTTCTTCCGCCGTCAAATCCAATAGTACGAAACCTGCGCCATTCCGAATACATTCTTCTACATCCACGTCCTCCCTCTCCTCTTCCTGCATCCTCACCCCGGAAATTGGGGACAAGGAGAAAGAGACTTGTCAATATCATCGTCACCAAAATCATCACCAAGATGATAAAACTTTCACCGACTGTGAAACACAAACCCTTCCCTTTTGGCAACTAGAGTTTCCAGGAATTCTGCACTGCTCCTGCAGTCGCTCCTCTGCCGACAGCGGGATCGTCTTGAATAACCCTTGCACACCTCAGGAAGACGCTGCCGGACTTTCCCCAGGTGGGCATGAGTCTCCTGGAGGGGATAGCAGTAGTGGGATAAGTAGTGATGATAATCTAGAGAGCTTACATGCAGATGAAGAAATCATGTTGAAAAGCTTGAAAAACTCCTTTTTGCACCAAGCAATCCCCTTCCAGTTGTGCAATTTTAGCATTAGTGGGGGTGGTAGCAAGGAGAAGCCCAACTCGAGTGCTAGTAGTGGCTGTGCCAACAATAGCACGAATAATAATACTAACAATAACTCCATTGTCAGTGACTGTCAATCGATAATCCATGGCTTTGCTAGTGTATCCAATAAGCTCGACAAACAGAAGCTGCAAGAGCAGTACTTCAAAAACCAACAGCAGCATCAGCATAGCAAAGAGAATTGTGAGCTTTCCGCAGAAAACATATCTCCTGTTACAAGTCAAGGTTGGTTGAACTCCCCAAAAAAATTAGATAAGTTTTTGATGAATGATGACGTTTATTTATGCGATAATTGGTAATGTAATCAAGTTGCACACAGAAAAACACCAGGTCGTGATTAGCACCAAGTCACAATCAGCAGCTAACTCTGCAAATCTATGCGGTCCTATTTATAATTCGAAATGTATTAGATCACCTCATATGACCCTGCCTTAATTACTGTATAATTGTAGACTGAGTAATCACATAAAACTGAAAGAGAAAGAGCACTTAATTCTCATGTAGCAAAACGCTTCGGCTGCCAGTTCAAGTGTTTTGTGCTATAGCAAATATCTCAATCAACTCACTCGCTAACTGCATACTTACATACATTGGATCAGTTAGAAAAGGGGAGAAGATTACAAAGCAAACTCACAAATCGAGTGTCAATGCATAATTCAAAGCGCAAACCAGTGATTTTCCTCAGAATTCACTACAATTATTAATATTTATTTCAATTAAGAGTGCCGGCGGCAATATACCTTTTGCCCTGTCTTCACTAATCATAACCTTCATATGAAAGAGGATGATAGTGGTAAAGACAAAAACAGTACGGGGAGTACATTGTGTACCTTTTTTTGAGTTGGCTGGGGCTTCGTTTTTTATCAATGATTTAGATTGCTCACAATAAGTACGAGAGTACAAGATTAAATGAGGAAAGTTTTGAGTTGTGAGGTGATGTCTGTATCTCGCCTTCGTTTATTTTCCACCACCACCCTCCTCTTCTCTTTGGTTACATATGGCATAAAATAAAATAAGCAAATTTCATTTTCGTTCGTACGTTCTCCTCTCATCTTGTCATATATATTCACTCAATTCATGCAGTTGTCGGTGTTAGAGACCTGATACGGATGAGAACGATAATGATATGGTGGTAGCTGTGTGTTGCGATGATTTTGATCGTAAAAATATACAGCATGAAGTGGTGCTCACATTGAAACACTGAAATTGATGATGACGATGAAGAGGAGGAGGCTTACGGCTCATGTTCATTCACGTTTTCTCAAACTAAAAGAAGTGCTGAATAGGATAATGAACGTTTTCGCTCATCAATGGGGACCCTAATTACAACCATTGTTAAATCAATTGTTTCATTCCCTTTCATCTCCCTATCAATATGTAATTGCTCCTCGTAGACGGAATAATGTATAATGTCTGATTCTGATTACCAACTAAATTTACACTAGCATTAGCACACATCTATCAGTATGATTTTGACTTTGATTGGGTGGCACTCAAATTAAATCACCTGTGAAATATCGCCCTCCTGTCTGCACAACAGACAACAGATAGACAATCACCGAGTTTCTGCGTAATCATAATTATTGTGTTGAGAGACTCGTCCGTTTTAAGCAAAAGTATTAAAAAGATTGTTGCAACTTCCGGTTGTCGTTGGTTCTCTCTCTTTTCTGTAGCCGAAACGACATTTCATATTATCATCACATCACCATATTATTATTATTACTGTTCTTGTATGCTTTTAATTTAATTATACAACAGAACGGAACAGAGTAATAAGGACTTGACAAAACAACTTCTTGAGAAAGCTTTTGGTGCTGAAAACTCAAATTGAAAATAATTGCTTTGGCAACACACAAGAAAAACAAAGGACCTTAGTTAGTTTATGAGAATTTTGCGGGAGTTGAGTTGAGTGTTATCAAAGATGATGGTTGTATAACGGATCGTTATTAAACTCATACTTTTCATGCAGTTTATGCTGCACGTTTTTTTGCAGTTTTAATAGTGATGGTTGCAACTCATTCAGAAAGTAAGGAATTGTATTGTAAAGCAATTTCAACCGAAGGAAGAATGAGAGCTTTGGTACTTTTATAGCTATTTTTATACTAGTACCAAAAGAAGACTAAGACAAGGCAAAGGTTGGCTTCTCGTAAGGTACAATCGTTGAGTTGAGAAGCTAAAGAGTGCAAGATACAACAGCAGTAAAGCACTTTGTTCAGGCTAGACTATTGGCTTTAATTTTCTGCAAAGAAAATATGGTTCTGTGCCTAGAAAACTTTTGTGATGAGTTTCAGTTGTCAGCATAGTTACTAACGTGGCAGAAGGGGAAAAAGTTTATATAAAATTTGCTAAGTGTGAAAAAACCGTGGTGTTATTGCAAGCAGATGCATTCTCTGTCACGATTTTCGGTGTTTTATGCAAATTATGATGGTTTAATCGTCAATGGCAGCTGTGATTTGCATGAGCAACCGTTTATTGCCTCTGCTATTTCGAGTTGTCAAGTCATTCATGAAGGGCATATCAAGGACTCGATCAGCACGCTACAGACTTTTTGCATTTCTTTGTGAGTTATTTTAGTTTTAGGTCCGATAATTGGACAATTTGATGGTGAAACCAAGTCTGGCTTGATTTGTTCTTAAAGTGTCAAAGAGTGTGCAGTTGTTGTGCAGATGTTTTTAGTACTTAAACTGCATTTTCGTCCATGACATGTAACTGATTTTCGTTTATTTTGAATTTACAGATCGTAACAGGCTTGGCCCTGTTGGAAAGAATTATGCTTCATCTGGGCTTGATGCTAATGCCAACGAATCTGAGGCTCCACTCCTTCGCGGACATGGACAATCGAACGGAGAACTGGAGTCTTCAGGGAAATCATGTACAAAGGTTCCAGGATCCTCTGAGCCTCTCATCGATCCTACCAACAACACTAGTAGCAACACCAGCAATCTCATAATTAGCAAGAGCAAGTCATCAAATAATCGCGTGTCATCGAACAATCAGCAAAATATCCATAACTCGGTGCTACTTCAGGAAAACACGTCACTAAAAGAGGAAGTCAGCAGGTTGACGAGCGTAGTTTCAGATCTCCAAGAACAAATTAGTCGACTTGCTGCATCCGGGGAGGATTCGAGAAAGGCTTTGGAGGGGTGCCTGGCAAATGCTGACACGAGATCTGTCGCTCTCAGTATTGTTGCTCAGCACTGTGATACGGAGGTATGTACATATATATCAGCCATTGACACCGCTTGTATTGAAAATGTCATTCATTCTTTACTCAATTTCCTTCTGAATAAGATTCCAGCGTGTTGACAAATTAAGTTAGCAGAAAAACTTTTCTCATTAATCCTCACGCTCGATGCTATCCTACTCAACTTAAGAAAGTTCACGAGGTTGCTCATGGAAAAATAGCTGGGCTGTATCGTTCCGTTGGGGAAAATGAGATATATGTGTAGATTTTAGTCTTTCGCTAAAACTTGACAACTTATTTATTGCGTTTTCAAAGTTCAAATTTTGGAAGCTAGGAGCTAGCAAATTTTTTTCATTGACGCAATATATTCTGCCCTTTTTTATTAAAAAAATAGCTGTCGGTGTCAATCAGATTAGACTGCGGTGCTGATAAAATTCCAGCTTTATCTTATGCCTCCAAATGCAGATACACTTAAATAAATCTTGGCTTCTGTGGTATTTGCGGTTTTTTCGGCTGAATGATGATGACTGAGAGAGGAATTTTGTTTGAAAGTATTACAAAAATTCTCATAAAAATATTAAATTTTTGTTGGGGGATGGAGTGTTAGACACGCTATGGTTGGCATTATGTTATGATGCCATCAGCCATAATCATTAGCTTAGCTTGAGCCTTATAATAATATCATGAGATGATTGTTGTCTTTCGCGGATGTTATTTAATATAATTTTGTTATTATTTTTACAGAGACTTGAAGTATATGAGCAGTTGTTGCAACAACAAGCCGAAAACAATGCGTGGAAACAACGGCTTGGTATGTTATGCCTTTGAACAGTTTTATATTGTTTTGTTTTCCGTATTTTGAAATTATGCAGTTGAATATAAGTCCCTGTTTTTTTATAATCCTTTTTTAGATGAAAAGTTGGCGGAACTTCAGAAACTGCAGTCGGAGTATGAAAAGGAACGTGAGGAAAGTCAAGAAGAAATAAAATCTTTGATTGCAGCACATGAAGTGGAAGTTGATGTTACCGTTCGGAACTGTGAAAATAAGCTTGAGCAAAGTAAGCTACCGAATTTTAAAATTTTAAACATTAAGTCCCAAAAATATATATTTATGATGCAATCTTTTAAGCATGACCTCCAACCAGAACCAATCCAACTTAATACAACCGAATCCAAGGCTATTTTGCACAATTTTGTAGTAGTTTCCTTATTACTTTTGATTTTGAATATGTAATTCAAGGCAACTTAAACAATAAGCACGAGATCAACTTTTGTTTGGACACGAAGATGGAAAGCGATCTTATGAATGAAAGTGATCCACTTGAATGGAAACAGTTTGACAGTTTAGTTAGCCCAATGTCTTGATTGAAAATCACAAAACTGACAGAGGAACAAGCAGTAATTTATCAAACAGAATTGATGATCAATTCAGGTGGAAAATTAGGATGTCAATTTACGATGCTCAAGAAAGGTTCTAAAGATACCTGCAAACAAACACTGCCCTTTTTCTAAGCTCTGACATTTTATCTGCGGTTCAAACACATAATGTATGATCATAAAACTCTCCTCAAAGCACTTCTCCCTATGATTCGTAGTAATTTTGAGTGCTGCTGAGAGCTTTCATTTTAAGTGACTCTAAAAATGTATTTCCTCACTCATAATTTCGAGACGACACATGTACAATTCATTCAATTCTGCTCTCACTTTCCACTGCTCGCACTCCACTCTAATGTTATTATTTCAAGAGACACTCTGGAGGTATGATTTATTCTCAGAAAATGTCAAGATTTAACCCAACTCCTCCAGGGAGAATGTATCTAACTATATTACGTTACAATTGGGCTCTTTTGTGGCTTTTACTCTCTCGATGCCCTCAATTCCAGGTTATTTGTATAGAAAAGGATTCAGAGCCCTTTTGAGAGTTTCGCATTCAACACAACACACTCACGTTTCAATAAGGTCTTTTCAAATGTGAAGAATTTAGCTTTTGTTCCGTTCCATCCATTCGTAACCATTTCATTTCCTGTTGTTAACGTCGTGGTAGGGACTAGACTGTCATCTATTTTGCTAAGAAACCGTAAGTTAGTTTTTCCTCAATGCTTTTTCATTTAAGGAGGCTTTTGTAATTACAGCAGAGCAAATACGCCAGAATCCAACTATCGATCCAGGTTTTCCTTATATCTACGTAGCATAATAATGAACAGCAGATTTTGAAAGCTAAAATGTCCATGAGATGATGAAATGAAAGGATGAGAATTGAAATTAAAAGCTACACAAATGCTCCAGTTGCCATTTACACAGACAAATTTATGTGGGCAATTTCGTGGTGACACGGTCAAAGTCGCAATACTAAAACGCATTATTTGTTGTGTTTGTCCTTCAAACATTAATGCCATCTTGAAAGGTGCGCAGGATGCCCATTTAAGAGCATCTTTTACACAAACAAATTTGATTTATTCGTTGCCATTGAATCTGTTTTGATATATTTTTCCTCTTGGAGTGATAGTCATGCTTGATGGCACTGCCAGTTACTAGAGTTGTAGTTAATAAACATAAAAAATATAGTAATTAAATTGGATTAGAAAAGTTAAAAGTCACTCGGAGTTTACAACCTACACACGGGTTTGCACATGCTTTAAACGCTGGCAGCTTCTGTTCCATTCCATCTTCAGCCGTGTTTTCCTCTGCGTGGTAGTTAGTGCTTAAAATCGCATGAAAGTAATTTACAAGCTGTGTACACCTGTTGTGTCTCGGTAATATGGCTTGTAATTTATTTCCAAATTTAGAAAATCAAGTTTTCCTCACAGATATATTTTATAGGATTTATGATGATGGGTTGCGCTATCATGATTCCTTCTCGTTTTTAGAGAACCTGCCTAGTTATTCCCTACTTGTAATAATTCGAGGAGACAGTTTAGGAAGTCCACGGTCTTTTATAGTTTATTGTCAACGATTATAAACGCTGATATGGTGGTAGGAGCATCATTATCGACGCATATGTAGTGGAATTCGTGCTCAGGCTTTTTAGGCACAAAAAATAAAGCAAAAATTCACGGATGTTAAAAGAATGAAGAAGAAAGATGGCAGAATGAGATACTTGTGTAAATGTGGATGTGTATGTTCACAAGATCAAACAAGAGGATCAAGAGGGCAGGTGCTGCAAACGAACATATTTGCCCACGCTGCAAAAAAGCATGTATATTTGTAGATGTATAATACATTGCGCTCGTTCCTCTCACGAACAAATACGAGATTGGAACCTTAACATGGTTCATATTATTGGATTTATTGTAATAATGCCGCAGCATGATGATTTTAGGATACCATTTTTGCCTCTCGTTTCATAGGATGAAATCCCAAATGACCTCTTCATATTTTTTCTTTTGGTATTTCTCTCGCTCTCTCGTTCTCCATTTTTTCTTCTAAAAATGAAAATGTCAGTGATCGACTTTATACCCAAAAGAGTCGTAGACTAGTTTGTCCATGGCACAGAAAAAAAAAGTTTAGAAAAATTACCTAAACTTGTCCTAAAAGAGCGAAATGAGCACGGTAGACTGCAGGAAAGTCAAACTCTTCAGTCAGTAACAGTTTACTCGTCTTCCAGTTCACAACATTTATTTCCACATTCTGGTCCCATCGCTTCCTTTTTTAGCGAGGAATATTCTTGTGTGTAGTGTAATTGCATTAGTTTATTATCAGCATCAACAACAACGTAAGGAACGGCTGTAGAATTTTTTAAAGTCAAACACTCCAATTTCATAGAAGGTAGTCTCGAATAAAATAATGTATTCATGGCCGCACACAGTGGCAACAGTAGTTCTTGACTTATTATAACAGTGTGGTGTCTGAGTGCTTGAAAAATTCTCTCAACTCCTCGTTTCCTCTTCCACTTACTTCTTCATCTCTGCAAAATTTTCCTTGGCTTCCTCTCCTTCCTTTCTGGACAAGGAAAGCAAACAGGAACGTACGTAGGAGAGTTGTACGTGGCGTGGGGCGAGGAGTGTTTGCAAACAAGGAAGTGAAGAAGAGTGTTTGCAAACAAACAAAAATGTTTTTGTGGCTTTGTGATTTCCATAGGAATATCTATACTTACTTACCTTTTATAAGTATTACGTTACATAACGTTGCAATTGCCAGCCCAGAAATGTATCTCTGCACCTGACTTAAGCTGTCTAACGTGGAGACAAGGGTGACGGTGTGATGATGACAAGTGTTTTCTTGGTTTGCCTGAATAAGTCGACTCGCAGCTTAAAACTTCCCATGTGTATTCATTCATATAAGGTGCACAACACCAAACTTTTTTTTCAGAAATGCGTAGCGAATGAGGAGTAGTAACCAAAAAATTGTAGTTGCATAAAGTTGTAATGACATACCATAAACTAAAAAGCACTGTGAAGTTTTCAAAGTGCAGTAGCAGCCAGCCATATTTTCGCAGTCAATATCATATCATATCGTCAGGCACAACAATGAACAATACGTTTAAGAAACCAGTCAAAATCTGGTTTTCATCTCCGCGAAATATTATTACATTAAATATGAAAGCCTGTTCGCCGACACGCAAGAAAAATTATTATGTGCATTTTTTGAATAATCACAATGATAATAGGATGGACTGATGTCCTTAAATCACAACCTGTTTCAAGGAGCCACTCGAATTGAAATGCAAAAGACGAAAACTCTGTTTTACAGGGTGACAGCACCAATCATCAAGTGGAGTAGTTTGAAAATGTCACATCGTATCTGCACATCTTTACATTCTTTTTTAATGGAATGGTCGCATTTTTAGTGGTCCATTACACGTAGTACAGTAATCCGGATTCTGAGTCGCAATTTATGTAATTTTTGCAGATTCATTTCATGCTTAAATTTGTGATTTGCATGTAGTATTATTGTGCTACCATTGTTCATAGCAATTACTCTGGTTCATAGTTGCAAGGATGTCAAGCAAGTATTAGGAATTAATTTTGTATGCGTTCGTTCATGGTCGTGCCATTCCTTCCTTTTGCACTGGTTATAGTAGTAGGAACATGAACCAAGCTAGTTTTAGGAGTAGGATGAGGATGATGATGATGGCATTTTTGTTGTTCAGACCTCTCGTCTCACCCATCAAAAACATTCAACATAACTATTACATAAAGCAAAATCCTATTAGTCGGAATAAAAGCTTTCTTGTTGAACACGCGTGGGCAGCGGGCAGAGACACACTTCGGCACAATGCTCTCACATTGTATGCAACAACTACCTAATTCCTCTGATCCCATGCCTTGTCACTCTATTGCTTCCCAATGAAGTTTTAGTTGTTTACGCCTGAAATAATCCAATTAAAATCACCTGCCATGCCACGATGCCACTAGCCTGCTTTGCAAGATAGAAAATTGCTGTGAACAGACAGGTCATTAAGAGGCTTCTCCTCGAATGCAAAAAATGGTGTAAAATCGTGTAGCTCTAATTTTCCTTGATTTGATGTAGGAGCAGAGCGCCAAACCAATAGAAAATTTTAGAAAAACGGATTCAATGGAATGGAATCGAGGCTAAGGTACAAATTGGTGTTAATAATGAGTAATAGCATCATATAGTCCCAGTTGAATATTCATGCTTCCTCTTTCAACGAATGTATAAGGACAAGTTCGCTTTAATAGTAAGGACGTTGCGCTGGTACTCGTCTGGTCTGGTAAAAATATTCGCAGTTATGTTGAAAACACTGTTGGTTGGTTTAGAAGACAAAGTGGCGTTGTGTGAACTTTGAATAGAAATCAAAATGCTACATTGAAACTCACAAACAAAATGGGCAATCTACAAACACCATCATGGTGCGAGAGGGAAGAGGCATAGTGTGCAATTTTTGCATGTGAATTCTTCTCTTCTTTTAGCACATTTTTGTCTGTCAACATGATTGCTGTGTGGTCTCGTCCTTTTATCTCCACCTCTTGAATGCCTATTGTGAAGTCGCTTTGTGCATTCAGCTGAAGTAGTGCATAAAAAGCATTTTATTTCACCCTCATTAGCTTCCGTTAAGATCTCGCAGTGAAATACCATGAGATGAATGCATCTTACGACAACCCACAACAAATACGAATTTATGTATGAAGACGAATTTAAATGATGATGATGGAGTGTGAAGTCATACTTGCCTTAGCTAAAATGGAGAATTGAATGCTAAGTGTAAGCACAAACTTTTAAGAAAGGCAATGCGTAGTATAGTGGAGCTAATTGAGCATTGGCTGTGCTGTGATTTGCTCTATCAAGAACAACGAAAATGGATTTTCTTAATAATATTTCGCTAGAGCCAAAAAAATCAATGTTTATTATATTGTGGCTGCTCACGGGTTTGCAATGGACTTTACGTTTTTGGAGTTGACTTTGAATTGACGAAGGTCAACTCTTCTTTCATTATGTCGTGTTGGTCTTGGTTAGGATAAAGTTTATTACTGACAATCACCCCATAACACTAACATTTTGGTGGGTTGATGATAGCAGAGATAGTTTGCAACTTTGAAGCTCAGCTTTTTGGCTCTTGGCTCCTCAATCTTCAATTCTTCGTTCAATGGCCATCCTTGCAAAGTATTTTCATTGAATAACAATTAAGAAACGGGCTATAATACATCGTATCAATATGAGTAAAGGATAACTTTTTCATGACTTACATAAAAGGCTTCGAGAGAGACAGCATTCTAGAGCAGATGTATTATATCAAACACATGCATTTAAAGTATGACATGAATGCATACAAATGAATGCAAGATGAGTAGTATTGACTTCACATCCATCATCATCATCCACCACATCATCATTCTTGACGAAGCTCTTTTAAAACAGACTTTGTCTTGTCCTCTCTCTCTCTCCCTTGTTGCCTAAAAACATATGATGATGTTATTGTTGCGTGGACCAAAATTTAAGTGTGCAAAGAGGGATTTGAGCCCACACGGCAATTTTTTCTTGCTGACCATTGCCACTCTTGTTGTTATTATAATATGCTCTAGCATTAAAATAAACGATATGCTATATTACTGTAACATTGTCGGCAGTATTAGCCTGGCCACCACCACACACCACACCGTCACTCACCCTTCTTACTTAACTTGCCTCCTCTTTCGTCTTCTTCCTTTTTTCATGCACACAACCCTATAATTCTGTCAGTTTTTGGTCTGGTCTTATTACTGGAGTAGGACTGATGTGAAATGATGGTGTAATCACCAGGTTTGGTTAGCGTTTCTATAGCAAGGGCTTTTACAACAAACGAGTTTAGTTTAGTAGCAGGGCATTTGCTGCTACTACTACTCCTTTCTTCGTTCATTCACTATGTTCCTTGGATTGGATTTTCTTGTGCAAGTTCTGCATTGTATGGGCTGACTTACTCTATCCTACCATATCATGTCTATATGCATTCATACATTATAGTTCAATCCAATTTTGATTAAAGTGAATTGGATTTTTGATGATTACTTGGCGTGGCAGTGCGGTGGTTGCCTAAACCCAAATCCAATACCCTTTCCGTATAGATTTCTCCTGACTATTGTACTACTAGGTGCAATCTACGAAACGCAAAGCGAAATTTTGAACAACCAACATATTTTTTTATGATGGCCAAATAGCCAGCTAGCTCTACACAAATTTCTTTTTGAGGTATGGTAAATACGTTTGTGTTTGTATATAATCCACTCGGACTCCTCCACTTCTTTGTGTATGCCTGCAATAAAACCAATGGTGTAAGTTACTCACCAGGAACTCCTAAGGTATACGTATACACAGCTATATGTTTACACACAAATGGTATCAGTCTCTGACTCACTGTCATTCCCCCCAGTCAGTCAGCTAATCAGCATTTGGTTTGGTTTAGTTTAGTTTTCTCTGATTTGAACTTTTTACCATAATATTCTTCTTTTTGCTTCCTTAATAATAGTACTAATGTTAAGTAGCTCAGTGGACTGAAATTCAAACTAAATGAAGTTGAACCTCCTCATCCCAATCTCACCTCACATGGTTGAGGTTTTCTTGTTTACATACACAAACATGTTTTAGCCTATATCCTTTCATTATCATCTTGCTTATAATCATCATCATCAGCTCAAAAATAATAATCATCGTGGTAATAATGCTGATGATGATAATAGACGAAACCTACATACATACTAACCAGCCATTCGGCGGACAATGGATAAAAAACACAGACAAGAAAAGAAGGAGAAACGTAGTGAGAGAAAGAGCAAAGTGACATCGCTGCCGCATTACCCATTGCAAACACCGGCTCAACTCTGACTCTCTAGGGAGATGAGTGAGAGATCATCAGACTCGCTCAGCTCTTGGATCAAAAAGCCTTGGTCCGTTAAAAAACCAAGCATGCATCACAATCTTCGTCATCATCATCAGGATGAGGATGATGATGATCGTTGGTAAAAAAGTATTAGAAATGTGTAAAACTTGGGCAGATGTTTGTACGCTTCAGTAATATCAAGCACATGTACACAAGTAAATATTGTGAGTTGTGCGAGAGCATCATCATCATCAGGAAGGATAACTTTTTCTCTCTCACTCCTTTTCCTTCATATAATAGTATACCCGTATAAGTGTGTTTTGAATGCGTTGCATATTATTATTCCATTGCATTGTACTTTGTGTGCTGAACGCGAGTGTTGATTTTGACTGATCTGTTGATCCCACAAAATTTAAGGTTTTCTTTCGGAAAACGTATTCATCTTCTTGTTCTGTTTTTGTGCTATTACTCACACATTCATTCCTCCGACAATTTCCTTTTTGAGAAAATATTCTCCGTAAAATATTGGAGCTGAACTTTCTGTGATTGCTTGAACAAGTTGAGGCATGGAAAACATGGCATGTTATCTCCATCATCATGCAGGATGAACTTCTTTGAATTGGTTGAGTTAATATAGCCATGTCGTCGTCATTTTTTTCCTTTTGATGTCGGTACCTAACTGATATCTACCTAAAATGTGGATGTGAGCGTGAGCCATAATAATTGTATCATAGTTCTTCTCGACTTGGATGCACATTCAACTTGGAAATTAGTCCTTTTGCCCGTCGTCGTCTTAGCTCTCCATTACCACGTCTTTTATTACTTGTCTTCATCGATGGAGAGACAAGTGAGTGGATTTTTAGTTTTGTGAAGCCGTAAATAGTAAAAGGAAGAAAAGACAAACCAAGGAAAAAATGTAAATACACACGTCCGCGTTACAACAAAGAACGGCTGTCTAGCTTCCATTCTGTGAGTGTGTGATGGTTCTGCAGTAAATCCTGTGTGTATGACTGACTGGCTGACTAATATTATAGAAGATACCTATAAAGATTGTCCCAACGAACGGTGGACCAAAATTAGGCATTTGTTGTTTTCTATTTGGATGGCTTTTTTGAATAACAATGTAATGTATTTTGGTGGATGTATGTAGGAAGATTGAAAAGAGATACATACATGTGTACCTCTCAAGCCTACCTTATTTGTCATTATCATAATCACCATCATCACCATATGTACTTCTTGCTCACAGAAAACTAGTGACGGAAGACTGTTATATTGGTACACTTGTTAGAGTTGGAGTACGCAGCTAGATCATCATACAGGCACTCATATGGGATATGAGCCACCAAACAACTTTTGCTGGCCATTTGAGTAAAGACCTTGCCGTCAACGCGTTGTCGCCGACTTTATGTTGAATGTATTAAAAGTGTGGATGCGTTTAACTATTGTGTGTCGGCTCATATTTTTTCACTATTGTTTAAATGCAGACACATGCTATACTAGAGGATATATAGGTGGACAAAAATGTATTCTGAGAATGAGCCCACAGTCAATAGCAGGCAAAACGATTAGTACAATTTATTTGGTGAATTAGGAATACACATCTATTCGTCCATGTATAAAATGTCTTTTGGAGCTCCTTCTATTTGATCATAGTTGGTGGTGGTTTGTTGAGCCACCTTAACTTCGTTTTGGGCATGGTTTGTTGTGCCATGCATTCATGATATTATGATGTTGTTGATGATGATAATAAAGATGATGCGAGAAATTCATGGATGGGCCTTTGTGAGGTTTTAGTTGCATTTCTACTTTGTACCCACCACCGACAACACGTTGGACAAAGGGTGTGCTGTGTGAAGAAGTTACAGGAGTTGTTGTGTGTGCACGCATGAGCTGAGAACGATAAGATAAATATGTGTTTTAACTACTCGTCTTATTGCCTTTGAAAGACTGGCGTTAATCTAGCAACTATTTTTATATCCCAACGTTATTACTCACAATAAAACTACAATACATATCTCAACGTGCCGAATTGAATAATGCGCACTGCGTCAAAGTCAATACTGTGATAGTAATAAATTTTGTGACGACAAGAATTTGACTGTATTGCTTAATAGTGAGAGTCATTAAATTGTGTGGTGACATTACAAGTTTATTACGTGATGCTATTGTCGTTCGTTACTGTTCATTGCCGTTGAAAAGAGATCATTACTTCCCATCCTCTATTCTTGATCCGATATTGAGATAACTATTTGTAATTTTTGTTAATGGATGAGTGCACTTGAAGACAAGGGAAGGAGTGTGGGGGAAAATGTTCGTTTGTTTCGGTTCCAGGAAAAAGCACAAGAAAGGTTTGGATCTTATAATTTTGGTACTCGTTTCATGTATTATTGAACTGTTGTGAATTTTTGGGTAAATTGAGATTGGTTACATTGGATTTGGTTCTATGTTGGAGTCATGCGTTGAAGATTGCGAAAATTTGTGACAAAGCGTGAAAAACCTTTAAACTAACTTGATGGTTTCTTTTTACAGTGCAAAAACGTCATGACGAGACGCTTGCAGAACTCAAGCGATCTCACACAGATGAGCTTGAAAAACTCCATGAGTCCCACAGACAGGAGTTGGATCAGACGACTCAGAAGCACAAAGAACTTCTAGACGAACACCGGAAGCAGGTAATGTGCATGCATTCGGTCGGTACTCATTATTCATCTTTTGCTACCTCTTCCTTTTCAAAAATGATGTGAATGCGTCATATAAACTAAAATGATTTTTTCTTTTCTCGATTTTTGGCTGTGTAGTCTCCACATGATATTTTACATAAAGAAGTGGAATCCCTGCAAGTCGTTGTTGAGATGCGTAACGAAGAGATAAGAGTGCTAAGGAAAGACTTGATGGACTATAAAAACACACTGAATGATCTCCAGATGGCGAGAGAGTACGGGAAAACCCTGCAAGCCAAAATTGAAGACTTAGAAGCACAACTTGAGAAAGCTCGAGCAGACAAGAGGAGTCTTCAGGAAGGATACCAAATGTTGGAAGCGAATCTTACACAAACTGAGTCAGAAAACAATCGGCTGTCCCGCTGTAATGAGGAGTTACATTGGAAAATCAAGTCGCATAATTTAGAAGAAAATTAAGAAAAAAAGGGAATAATGTGTTACATTTCAAGTTGGATCAAATCAAATGTTTTTGTATATTATGTAGCTTTTGCGTACCTTTGTTTAACAAACAAAAGAAGCCTTTATGTTTTCAAATTAACTCACCCCTTTACAACTTCTTTTTTTCGTTTTAACGGTTACTTTTATTATTACGAGGATGTCGTGGAGAGCAACGTAATCTTACAATTGTTTGGTACCTCTGCTGATGCTGGCTGAGTAACTTATTCATAAGAAAGGCTGTAAATTATTATGCATACAATATTTTACTGGAATAGTTTCATAACACAAAACTATGAATATTTAGAGTTAAGGTGAAAACATTAGTGTTAAGGCCATGTTGCAACTCAGGGACACCCCGTCCTAGCAGTTGTCAACAGTCATCACTTACCAGATATGCAAGCTGACAGTGACTGTCAACCCTAATGTTTAAGAAGATAATCAGTCAATAGTTATGTAAGTATTACATATTATACAGACACATAAATACAGATCTAGTTACTTAACGTGTGTTGTAAAAACTGGTACTACATGCGTACCCCCCACTACATTATATATAACAATTTCAGAATATATGTGTACGTCGAGCGTATACCTACAGTGCATGTGCTAATTATACATTTAATTGTCCTCACATTTATGTTACGCAAAAAAAGATTCTTCACTTCAACGTGTGTATTTCTTCTATATATTTTCTTGTCAGTAATATCAATATCGTTCATGTGGTTTGTGTTTCGTGTCGCAATAATATATATATTTTAGTTGTAAAAGTTTTAAAAAAACAGTAGGAGCGTCTTTTCTCTGTAGAGATGAAGTGAATGCTGGAAATCTACACTAAAAGATTGATACAATCGGATATTATTTTACAAAAAGCATGAATGAGTCAGATCATGCAACGTATTCTAACGTATCTAACCAATGGACTACACGAGTTGCCGCTGATATATCCAGTCGTATATTGTGAGTAAATCATGGAAGAATGAAAATGCGTTGTGTTGCTTCTTGTATTGTACTAATGACGATTACTTGTTTTGCCTGTAAGATATACATGGTTTTAATTATGCATATTTCAAGAAAAACAAAAGAAGCATAATCCAATGGAATTAAATCATGAATAAAGATAGAAATTTTGTCGCAACAAATAATTCGGGGGGTTCTCAACTGTGTAATTATTATTTCCATGAAATAATGACTTGGCTTTGGCTTAGTTATTATTACGCAATATTTTTTGGACACTCCAAACGATCTGGCTAGACTGAAGCTATAAATAAAAAAGTTATGAATTGTTGCCTAAGGACGAGATGAGGTAATGATGATCATCCCATGCAAGACTATGGCTGCACCTGCTGACATTCTAATTATCATTCAAATATTAATGTTGCAGTTTGCATTTTAATGGTTGCGGATGTGGCGGCGTGGAATCAACAGTATAGCCAACACTAGATGCACGGCTCCTGCTGCGAAAATCCATTAACGCTTCTTTTGGAAATGGAGTGTAGCTTTCAAAAGCTGAGTATTATATAATACAGAACTACAATGACAATCAATTCAGCAGGAAGCTGTGTCGACGTATCGAATTGCTGTTGCAGTGGGCGACCTTCGTTCCGTAAATCATCGTTAGGGCAGAATTTCACAGGCAGCATCTAATTTTATAACGTTGGGAGACAGAAGACTGACAGATTAATATAAACCAATAGCACTTTCAAAGCTATTAATCGCGACACTATAGAAGTAACAATGGCATCGTTATAATTGCAACGTCATCTCTCATGTTACAAAAACCTATTCAAATTAAACGTGATTTTTTGTGTATGTTTGTAACTATAAAATATGCGAACAAATACATTAGATTTTTATTTTCATGAGCCTTAATTTGAGTTGAAATTAACTCACTCCAATTCTACCTATTAACTTAAAATTTCGTCTGCTATTACGATCTTAGACATCAAAGGTGTAGGTCCACATAAGATCTTTTATGAAGATGTTTGCGTCTTATCGTAATACTTGAATTTTTTAACAACGTGTTTTGTATTGCTTTAAGTTACCATGAAAAAAATATTCCGAATAATAAGTATGGGCTACGTCCACGGAAATCCACAATAAATACATAAAAGTGACGACGGAAAAGCTTTACCGAGAACTTGGAGCCCACGCATATACATACATAAAGTGGGTTCCACGTTTCTATCTAATACGTAACCATTTGCGTCATTGAAACCACGAACGACAGGGTCATATAATTCTGAGCTTGCAAATAATGTGGACTGGCATCTAAAAAATTAATTAATTTTATCTTGTGCCGTATAAAAACACCGAATTCTCAAGCATGAGGACGTCGAAAAATACTAGTAGTAACTACAGAATAGGAATGGACAGCCAGAATCTCACCATAGAAACTGAAAGCAAGTTCGGTGCTCCGAATTATTAGGATATTGGACTTTTCTCAAAGGTTCTTTTTTCTCTACTTTCTCCCAGGTATCTCTTTGGAAGGGAGAAAGGTTTGAGACGTGAGTGACTGTCTCACTCTCAGAGAGTGGCTGCAGCTATGTGAAACTGCAGTGGATATCTATCCATCTATCTCAGCCACACTTTCATCAGCGAATTTACCATTGCAGTATTTGCCCTCTTGTTAGAAACTTTCCATTCAATGGAATCAGTTGGTTTGGCTCTCCCCTTGGAAAGTAATACCAGCTCAGGTGCTCCCCTTTATTAAGATAATGTACTGATCACAGAGGCTCCTTTGGCATGCTTTCTCTCAGATATGGGTCTCATAATACTATGCAAAATATCATACACACCACTTGCAATGATACCTAATATCTGCATTACCAAGCTATACCAGTGATTCTAAAAACCCTTTCCTTTGCATATAGAATGTAATTTAATATTTATCATATAAAACGACATTTCTGCTAATGTTTTACTCTTCAAATAATTACCAAAGTTCGTCATATGCTAGAAGTACTTTTTACGATTCCATTTTAGTCGGAATACGAAGATAAATTACATTTATTATAACTGCCAGCCGCTACATTAATGGGATAAGATACTAGGTTGCTTACGTCATGTTCCTACTTGACATTCATGCGGGTGAAGAGTGGCGTGTAAACAAAAACTAGAAAAAAACAGAAAGCTAGTAGGATATTGTAGGTTTCTCAAGGCTCCCACTTCCTTGCTTTCTCTTTATTATTCTATTAACACACTCGTAGGATAGCAAAACAAAGTTGTGATATGACATGACTGGGTGATGAATTAAATTTAGGATATTTTTGCATGGCACACAAGAAACAGAACAAGTTTCGTGTTTCTGAAAACGTGATAGAAAATTATTAATTATTATAACATGAAAAATATAGTGCTTATGGTAATTTTTATATTTTTTAAATTTAATAAATTTTTACTGTATTACTCCCACCTCCCTAAATAAACATCTCAAACTAACTATTTTTACAACCGTTCCTTTTCTAATAGTCAGGAACGAAATATTTTAACTTAAACATACGTGACTAATTTAATTGTCTACTATAGAAACATATCTTAACTCACCTTAACTAAATGCAATTCACAGTCCACAAAATTTACAGTACTCAAAGAACATAAAAAAGACTAGATTTCAGAAAATGAAACATTGCCTAAGAAAAACACCGTTGGTCTAATGCCAAAGTTCCATCATTCTCCATCCATCAAGATTTTTAAATTCTCCCTTTGATCTTTCTCGGCAGATATCGGGACAGCTCCTATCTGAAGTCATTTAGAAAAAAAAAATTAATATTTGGTGGCAGGGAGTCGCAGGTAATACTTCAAATAAGTGTGAATCTGAACATGATTACCTTAGTCATTGAACCCATGGTTTCACGAACTTTTAACATGCGAGTAGGCACATCAGAACCGTCACCGATACTAAGATTTCGACTTAATTGACGCACCAAAGGAGTCACCGGGGATCCGCCTATTGTCATTGTTATTGTTTAATACAATTTGCATACGTAGGCAGCAACAATTTTGCAAACACTTTTAGTGACTAAATGACCACTTCTTACCTCGTGATGGTGTTGCTGTTGGAGGTGTAGTTGGAGAAAATTTTCGCCACTTATTCCTTCTCAATTTTTCCAATTCTTTGAATTTATTTACAGTTCCTTCAACCTGTGGAATCAAGAATAATGACATTTCTCATTGCAGTTCAAATAGAAAAGGTGAGAAATTTCGAACAATTTCGAACTTTAAGTTGATGGAACAATCGGAAGGTAGTTCATAGGGCTACTTACTTGGATTGAAGCTACTTCCCACCAGCCTTCCAAATCACAAGGTAAAATGGATCCAGGACCAAAATCTTCTTGACAAACATACTTATACAACAAGGTTATAAATTGTGGCAGCTTAGATTTTAATAGCAGGTTAACGTTTCCAAGCGCACTACGGATTTCACCTTGAACATCTTCGTTCATTGCTTTGATATGTTGTTCCCGGATTTCGATCCATTTAGTTGAATAAGCATCTAGGATCTCGCAAGCTTCAGCGAATTTTTTGCTAGACATTTAAACGGACATTAACTCTTGACTGTCAACTGTGTGTTAATTATGGGATTGATATGAGGTGTTAAAAGTGTTTTCCTTGCTTACTTAAACTTAATATAGGTGTCGTCAATTGCATGAGGCTTTAGCTTCCTTGAACCTGCACTTTCACCAACCCCACTTTTTTCAGCCGACGTTGACTGAACGGGGTCATCAAGACTGTCCTTAGATTTAATTTGCTGCTTCTTTTCAGATACAACAGCACTTTTGGTTGAAGGTTTACTTCCTTTGGTTGCATCTCGTTTTTCTGGCCGGACTTCTTTATCCACCATACGATCAGTTTTTATTGAAGCTTGAGGTTTCTTTGAGGACTGGGAAATCCCTTGTTGGGATGTCACTGCAGAAATGTCTTCATCTAAAACATAAAAATAATGAGGGATTAATCGTATTTTTATGTGTCAAACGTCTCACAATTTGTACTTTGAAAAACAGCATAATTATTATTCCGGGCTGAAATTTTATTTTATGTACCTTTATGACCTGAAACCGCTTTTTTAGACTTCGTCTTGCTGCTCAACTTTGTCTTCTCCTCACCAGCTAAAGCTTTTGTCATGGCTCTAGTAACCCGTTTCTTTGATTCTTTTACCTCAACTGGAACGGATGCGGTCCCTTGTTCCTTGGAAGGATCAGTACGAGACACCTTTGAATCTGTCTGATTTTTTTTCTTAACATCATTGGCGATTCTGGAACCTCCTGCTGCTGTTTTCAGGGTATTCTTGGCACTAGTTGCCGAATTATCGGAATTATCAATATTTTTGGTCCTTATTGCCCCGCCACTTGTGGATGGTTTGGTTTGAGTTTTTTTGGACTGCTCAACAATAGCATCCCTTTCTCTTCTCCATTTTTTCAATTGTTCTCGACGGGCACTTTTATCTTGTGCAGAATCCGTTGGTTTCACTGGAACATGCTTCAAGTTTACTCCTGCGGTTGCCTTCACTTGTGGAGCTGCAGCTTTGTCATGGTTGTTATTTGGATCGTTTTCGGGTCCCTTCTCGTACTTCCTGTTGCGGGTTGGTTTATCAGTCTTGTCATAAACAGTATTACTGGTCTTCACATTCGGGTGTCTAGCTTCACGTGCAATCATGAATTTCAAGGCTCTATCTGCTTTCCGACTGCTCTCCTTTTCTTTACTAATGCTGGCTCGTCTGGATTCAGTGTCCTCGGCAAACATTACATTTCCTTTCTTGTGCATGGCTTTAAAATTTCTAAATATTGGGAAATTACGGACAATACAAAACGCTTTACATCTTTTAACATCATTAAAAATCATGGTCGCATTAAGTATATATATGCTACAATCTTAAGGAATCGTACCTTGTAGGCAGATGGATTGGCTTAGAATTAGCTTTATCGGATTTAAAACCTTCTCCGTTTTTGAACACTTCTGCATACGGACCTAAGAGGCTCAAATCGATATCCATGTTTGCTTATTCCAAACTTTTTGTTCCAAGTTGAGCGCTACTAAATTTGCAATGAAAAAATGGTGAAGTTAGTTTATGTACAGATTCGATTAAAATGGATTGCTTGTCACACACCTATGTTGGAGATGAGCATTCAACATAAATCGATAACAGTTTTTAAAATCAATGACGAACTACTTAATTATTATATATGAGAAGTTTAATGCCAATTTGATCTCTAATCGTATGTGGAGCAATCTGTTAAGCTTAATAAAAACTTGCAAGTAAACGATTATTTCACTCCCTCTAAATGACAGTTCTCTTGCAGATAAATATGAACATGCCATACAGCCATACTGTTTGTCCTTAGCAGCATCGACATATTCAGTTCAGAAGTCCAGGAATGTAAATCTCTCCCGTATGCATTAACATTTCAACAGGTGTCCTGTACCTTAATCTGACCGCTATTCAAATATGGACAGCTATTGAATGACAATCCAATAATCCAATTCTTAAAAATCTAACACAAAAAACCTTCGTAAGAAGTGGAATGTTTGGTATACAACTCACACAATATGAATCTGTTGAATGGAATTATTGGTTTATAGGTACGTCGGTCAAAGATTTGTATCAGTTGTAACCTTCCATTAAACAAGAATGAGTCATTTCATGGTATGCAAAAGAGATCACGAAAGTCACTAAAACTAAGCAAATCCCACCTGTAAGTGGAAAGCTAAGAAGTTAATAGTAAGCGTTTAAACATTTTAGGAAAATAAAAATTTAGGAAGAGGCGTAACCGGCTGCAACCTTAATGGAGAGAATTTGTTGCAGGAAGCAATGCTCCATGTCAAGTTGTCCACATATTTTTAATATTTCATATACTTTCATGTTTTCAGGATGAAATGATGATGTCGAAGGATTCACGTCAACATAGCAGCTTTTAATGAATGCATACATTTAGTATACACTGACCAATTTACTTTAGATTCTTTAATGTGCCATAGAATAATGTATACCTTTGCATTTGTTTGGTATTTGTCTCTACGTTTCATGAAGTACAAATGTCCAACGAGATTTGACGATTGACTGTTTCGATTCTGTTTAATAAATTATGAACTAAATTAAGCGAGTTGCTACCAATAAGCGTAAGGTTCAACAAATCTAAAATCTAATTTGGTTTGGGCTTTGATACACAAATGCATTCATCATTCATGCAACTTGCTTACCTACAACTTACATGCTATCTAATTATGTATGTTTGCTACTAGGTACATAAATGCATAGCATTCAACTCGTGCTTGAAATTACAAGTGACTTAGCGAAGTCTAATGCACTAAAACATATTTCTAAGTAGTGGTTAAGGGCTTAGCATAACATAATATGCAACATATTTGTGAGCCCCTATTCATTTCTGGTTTATTCTTTGATACATACGCTTCAGTTTGTATTAATGTGTTATTATCTAATCCGCATCATAAAATGCAATTAGGATTCGCTATATTGAGCAGGCAAGTATCTAATAAATCACATTACGTGTACCATGTAATATCAAAAAGCGTGTCACTGTCCCTCATGAATTGGGAATATAGTTCAGATAACTCTCTGTGGTTAATTATTAATTTTTGGTTATCGTTCTTCAAGAGAGGCCCGTTAGCTCAGTTGGTTAGAGCGTGGTGCTAATAACGCCAAGGTCGCGGGTTCGATCCCCTCACGGGCCACTTTTTTTTACTAAATTAGTCTGCTATAACTTTAAAATGACATTATTTTGTGTGCTGATGTTTGTCTTCATTTTTTGTTACAAATGCATGAGAAATTAGAAAAAGAAAAAGTATCTAAAGGGTTAGAATTAGATCTTACTATTTTTAATACTTGATAAGGTTTTGAAAATTATTGCTTAATATGCATTGTTTAAATGTACTGCATAAGACACATAGAATTGGTGATATAATATTCATACCATGGATACTAACGTTATAGTCCACAGTGTAATACACCTACCAAACATAAAAATAAACCATTATATTCCCTCAATTCTGTCGGTACAAAACTGAGCAAAAAAGTGGCCCGTGAGGGGATCGAACCCGCGACCTTGGCGTTATTAGCACCACGCTCTAACCAACTGAGCTAACGGGCCAGTCTTGTGAGTGAGAGGCGAAATTTCACCACTTGCATGGTTTTTCACAACATTCCAGTGTGACCACTTTTGTCAGCAGAACACATACGCATAGGAAGCAGACTTGCTACGATCAACGAGCTATGTAGTTCAGCTACAGCTATCGTAAGCTGAACTGATGCCAACGTCTACACAAGCTGGAAGTAGTACAAAATTAACCAGCTTAAATTCATTCACATCTTTTGCTGCTTCCATGCACGTAACATGCTACGAAGGTGTACATATAATCTGCATTTACAAACTTACAGTACGGTATACTTATCGTTTATCAGTTTGGATCACTACTTTTTGCCTTTTCCGTTCCAATTATTTATTTGCAATACTGCGGGTTCAAAAACCAATCTATGAACTCCTTATTCCTTCCAAGATTTTAACGGTTTTAATACATAAAAATGCGCAGCTACTTTTTCATTTAACTTAATCAATAGGTCCATTGAACATTTGTTGGAATAATCTGCTATGTCTCAAACCAAAACTAATCCGTGAAGATACTTTCTTAATTCAAATGAAACCCATGACTTGGTTGTTTATTCTAGCAAACAGTCTATTATGTATTCGGTATTGTACTGTTATAAAAAATGACATGACATGAAACACTTCTCGTTGTAAATCGTGAAGCAAGTAGCATTTATTATGTAGTTCCATTTTAAACAATCAGGGGCACATTTCCTATTCTAAAACACTATTTGATATGCTATCTGCATCTTTGCACTTAACTAGTACTCATTTGGTTTTACTAATATGTAATACTCATGGCAACAATTAATTCATTGAGCTACGGAAAATAGTTTTATCGACAATGACAAATTCACCGTTGCAACTTGCCACCTAAGAGAAAAATCATTAAACTTTGTTTTGCTGCTGGCATGACATCGTATAATACATGCATAATATGGCAACCCGACCATCAACTAATGCGGTCTAGTTTTTATGCAACTCCATCGGAAGTACTCATTCGATGTTTTACATGGTGTTTGTTATTTGCTCGCAGCCTGTACTAGATGTCAAGGGATTTCCGCTACAATGCAATGCAACACAATCTGTGATGTTGTACTTGGAACTAACTCCCTTATAATAAAGGTAACAGTACACCAGGTATCAAGGTAAATTTTCTCATGGCATCATGACAACACATAAATACCTTGTTTCGGATGAAGTAGCAAAAAATACCATTTTACTACTTTTTTTGCAATTTAATCGATTTAGTTTAGTCAACTGGGAAGTAGTGAGCAGTGGGTAGCACAGTTAGCACGTCATGATATACTTGATAGTGTTGAGTTGCTTTTTGCATGATTAACAACTACTTCGCAGCATTGTGTGCAAGAAACGGATTCGTGTGATTCAACCGTTTCAACTACCGGTCGTAAGCATTATCTTGTGAGAAGATGAAATCAAGATCAATGAACAAATGAGCACTGATAGACGTCATGCAATAATGCGTTAAAAATAGGATGAAAAATAGGAGTGCACCACATTATCAACAAAGTTATATAGCATAACTTTTATTTCAAATGACAATGACTTCCGTCAACGTACCTTTATTTGCAAGACTTGTGTAAAGAAGGACGTGTACGGTAATAAATTTGCGTGAAAACTAATTACAGGTTATTGCTTTGTCATGGGATTACCATGCAAAAAATATATAAACTGGATTATTGGTGCATAAACCTTTAGAGTAATTTTGAACTTCACTAATGAATTACTATTTGGAGCAGCATCATCAAAAAGGATTTAACTGAATAAAAGATTGCTTGTATTTACGAGAACTGCGATTGGAATTGTCCTATTCTAATTTCAATTTAGTTAAAAACTAAAAGATGCTTGTCTCAATGCGCATTCAAACCTGTTGCGAAGTGAATGATAAGAACTGATTAGTTTTCGTATACTATCAATATATTGTAAATTGGAATTGTCATTATTAACAATGTTTCAGAGTCAACTGGATTAAGGGCTCTAACATAATACCAGGCAAGGATACCTTATTTATTGAACAACAACTGAATACTGCAGTCTCAACATTGTCTGACAATGAACTGCATTCATCCTACTCAACTTCCCCAGCTGCCTCGACCCGACCCTGTTCCATAAAGTAAAAGTTTTAATGCTCATACAATTCCTTATTTGTGTCAATAGTAGAAAGTTCAAGTTAGCCTTTAAAAGAAGACTTTGGGCCCTGTTTTTAGAGTGGGATGGGTTGCTACTGACCCACCATAGTATTTCCTTGGGATTAAGATTGCAAGCTAAATTTAGAACTTGGTCCATGTATATTCTGTCCCTTCGTATAGGTTATTTCTGAACGTCAGTCAAAGGCCTTCATGAAATATTGAAATTGAAAGTTACCAGTGAAATCTTGAAACACTCAAGGATAAAGAATGATGCATCTTGAATGTTTACCAATCAATCGACTAAAGTTATTCCATGTTTAATCTTTCAATTTGCATTCAACTAATTGTAAAAGATGCTATACTAAAATTATATGCATTTACTGTTGCAATTGTAAGCATACTTAAGGAATATAAAACCTCATCTCATTATGTACTAAATGGGAACAGAAAACGTACCTTTATCTTTCCAAACTTTGTTTCCCACGGTGGTGCAGCTCGCATTGAAAAATAATCATGAATTTAACAATGAACAGCTTTTTTTGTGGCTACATCCATACTCATAAAACAATGCAAACTCCGCTCAGTTGCTTCGAATCAACGTGTACTCAAGGAATTTTCAAGGTTAATCAACTTCATAAAGGCTCCAGGCATCTGCAACCACATTCCTTGTTGTGGACTGGCCTAATCAAAATCAAAAAAATCAAAGCTCTTTTTAATCCATGTCAAGACTCCAGGAACTCTCATTCTTTCCGTGATGTGAATGTCAATTAAGAAAATGCATCTTGCAACTCTGACAATGCATTTTTTCTGCGTACCATAAAATGCAATTAACTGGTGAATTCAACGCAATGGAAAGATGCCTTGGTTCAAAACGCACTACGCAGTTACATCTACCTACCTTTCATCTATCGATCTATCTCTTAATTCCACAGAAATGTCGTACACTTTTTTGCTATCGCTTGAAAACTTTCCTACCTTTTGTGTTAATAACAGGTCTCGCAGCGTCTACGTCTGGAAGTTTAAAACAAGTCTCTAAATCTTCATTGTTCTCAATTTTTTTGCTCTGAATTATGACTCATCAGTCCAGTCTAATATGGTAAGAGAAGTGTACTTCTTTTTAAAGTACTTAATTTCTAAAAGCTGTTCTTCCTCGGCACACATGCGAATGGAATGTAATGTAACCTTAGCATCGCTTTTCTGCTTGTACAACAACTCTAAGGCCGTTTCTCATCATTAACTTCAAATCCAAGTGTGTAGAAAAGTGCTCATTTGCATTTTGTTTCCGATAGTTATTGTGAATTACACTTTTTTGCGTATCTCCTCTCGCTTGCATCCCAATTCCAGAGCATTTTGATTTAAATATGGTAAAATGATAACTCAAAAAAACTGGAACACAACAACAGCCTCTCAATGTGATGAGACTTGTCAAACTACGGATGGAAGTGTATACTCAACCAAACTGCGCAGGACATTCTCTTAAATTTCTACGAATAGAAGAATATCAATTGGAAGGATTTGCATATCTTTCATGATGATCATGTCTGCCTACATCCTATTTCTATGAAATGGACTGAAGGGAGAGAAATGATATGATATTCTCATTTAGAATGTCTGACAATGAGTGCACATTAGTTCTGTACCTTTTTTGGTGCACATGATGATAATATTAGTACGTATGCGTATTATAATGCGGTGTTACGATAACAAACCTCGTACGCAAATGAAATTGGGTACTTTTGAGAGGTTGGCTTTGGCTGCTGCGTGAAATAACAGCAGAGCAGTACTGTGGAATTGCACTGATTGTAAATGGATGACTGTGGGTTTTTGTACTTTTGCTCTTGTTGCTGGTACTGCTAGCAACCGTGATGACTTGGCTTGTAAGTGTAAGCCTCTTGTGAGTTTACATGACTGATATGCTAAATAAAATGATCGTTGCAGCGCTTCTCAGAGCTCTGGTGCAGTTACATCTAACGCCCTTGTCAAGATTCCCTTCAGTCCTTGTCCGACTGTCCAACCCTGCAAACCACTTTTCCTTCGAGTGAAGCAGTGAACACTACTCAAATACTACTGGTGAGAGAGAGAGATTGATTTAGCAGAGAATCTCCAATTAGTTTTTGGTGAATCTTGAGAATCTTTTAAGGTCTCATTTGCTCAGTAGTCAATTTTAAGTGTAGAAACCTCAGTTTTTCCCCATTTTCATTAAGTTGTAATGGGAGTAGAGAGTTAAATTGTAAATTTAAACGTGATTAATTGACTGCTAAGCTCTTGAGTCCCATGAAAAGGTTCTTTTGAATTCATTTTTGCATGAAATTAATCTATTTTTCTTTTCTTGCCCATTGAAAAAGTGCAGTTGCAACTGTTGAGGCAGCAGGTCAAAAGATTCAGCTTTGGAAGGAGTCATTGCGTTGCATGAGCAAATATTTTGCATTCATGTAGGCACAAACCTGTTTTCAAATTATATCATCGATATCAGCTTATCATAGTAATCTTTTTTGGTGAGTCCCACAAACCATCAGCACAAAGGGAAGGGAGTCGAGCTCCTTGTTTTTTTATTGTCTTATTTTTTCAACAGTGATTGTGGTGATTGTGACACACGCGACTTGATCAATATCATTGTACAAGAACATCACCGACTCGTTGAGAATCCCGTGCCACAAAATGGGACTCTTACGCTTGGGGGGCCTACTACTCCTAGGAATTGTGGCGACAGCAGCATTTGGTAAGAAGATGTCTCTTTTTTACAAACTTTTTTAAGAAGATGCATAATACATAATATAGGCTATAGGTAAAACGGCAATAGACATAGGGCAAAGTAATTTGTGTGTGCATTCGGAAAAGCAAAGTGTAAGCAAGTATTCATCCTCAGAATAATTTCCGCTAGGTTGAAGAATCTCTCTATCCTACCTAATTTCCATAAACTAAATTTATTCCCATATCAGTCTCAAAATTTAGGGATCGTTGAGCACAGCATATAACATGATGTCGTTTAAGATTGGTTTCGTCTCTAATATCTTTTTTATACAATGTGATTGTGATGCAGATTATGCTAATTCATGGTTGGACGACGTGAAAGTGTCTTTTTCGCCACTTGTT